>JAQHQX010000839.1:0-10800 GCA_034694425.1 Arrhopalites sp. Gr-Col-00791 | reverse complement strand
TACCAGAGTTATTCACGTTGAACTTGGTCCGGTTAACTCTGGCCCACCCTGTACATTATCATTTCAATCGCTATTGGAGCTGTGATTGTTGTGACGATAATGGTTCAAATTTACGAGCTTATTTTGTATCCGGGCATCCTCTTCAATATACAAAGTGGAATTTGTACTCAAGGGCTCAATTGGGATCACTCAAAATGTACTCACATCACAAAGTTTGCTTTCATCGTACTTGATCTCTTATCATACAACTACATTTTGTTCAGTATCGCCTTCAACTTCATCATTTGTCTAGGTGGAATTCTCATTTTGCTGACAATCACAAAACTTCAGCTGTGAGTAACACCTACTTTTATAGTCATAGAGTGCACACTGTCAGATTGAGGAAAAAGCAAAGGGAATATGTTATTTTGTCAAACAAACATAAATTTTTTCAAACAAGCAAATCTAAGTGTATCAATGTGGATAGGATAAAAAAAATCATGAATTTGCACCCAATTCCATCTTTTTCCTTAAAATTGAAGTCGAGATTGAGGATTTTCATGCAAAAGTTGATAGAAATATTTCTTTGGCCAGAAAATTATACAAAATATATTTTTCTGGTCACTTAACAATTTGCCACTTGACAAGTCGTTACAAATCATGTCTTAGCAAAGCAAATGAACGCAAAATTATTTGGCCACAGGACAACTCTTAGAATGTAAAAAAAATTTCTTTTATACTCTAAGTGACAACTGGTCACAATTTTATTTCGTCACACAGCAATTGGTCACAATTTTCAAGAAAAATAAATGCGATGGTAACTGATTGTTTATTTTTTTCATTTCTGAGGTTCTCCATCCGCTGTCAATTTTCTGTTGTGAAATTTTCTTAGATGTTAGAGTGCAGAACAAAGTGGGTTCTATAGCCTAAGAAAATGTAATTCTTTTTACTAAAATGATAGAAATTAAACCTAATTGAACCTAATCAGGAGGATTGTTTGGTTCAAGACTTGAACTTCAAGTAGCGAGCGCGGTTAGAGAATTTTGAAAACGATTACGGCTTGCACATAAAGTTCTTGCACGTCGTACATTAACAATTCATGTGACCTTAAATTTGACTAAGGATTAAAATAATTTCATGTGAAAATTGATGTAATTGGTGTCCGTCCAAATTACACAATTCAATTCAATTTAAAGTTGAGTCTCTTTTCTATTCGTTTACATGGAGGTTCTTGTGATTAGTTATAGTTAAGTTAAAATTTTGCCATGACTATACTTTTTCCTTAAATCGTTAAAATTTCATTCGTGACCAAATTGTCCTGTGGCCATTTGTTTTGTGACGAAATGATTTGTGGTCACAAAATATACAACAATTTGTATAGCCGTTCAAAACGGTAGAAATAAGTTCTGGCCAAAAAAAATATTGAGAAAAATTGAAAATTGAATACTCTGACAAAAAAAATTGCGGCCTAGTCGATACATATGCGTTTTTGACAACAACGGGAAATAAAATGAAGTGCAGAGATATGGGAGTTATATTATGCATCACATGGCCACCGAAACTCCTTCAACTCAGTGTTCCAATATTCCTGAAATGTTTGTTTAGGTCAGGTTAGAGAACTCTGAAAACATTTACGGCTCGCACTTTAGGCTGCTCGGCCGCCCATATTTCCCTATTAGAGAAGTGCACAAATTTGTTTAGCGAAACCAGTATTTTGTTTGACAAAAAAATTAAAATGCCAGTTTAATATAATAATTAATCAAACAATAATTATTATTGTTTGACGCAATAATTAGCACCCAAAAAGGAAATTATCGTTGGGAATGACACGTGTCATTTCGCATTGTATTGAAAAGACTTTTCTAATCCGTCCCATTAATCTCAAATGTGCATGTTGGTTAACTAATCAGCTTTCAAGCAATGTTTCATTTACGCGTCTAAATAAATTTGTAGGAATGGAGATCCAGATCAACTCGAATTTCATTTGCGTACTCATAAGGAAATGCAAATTGCTATTACCCTCGTTCTGGAAATAGCAAATCCATTGATACTTCCTGCAATACAGACTTTCCTAATTGGCCTAATCGTGTTCCTAAATTGCCTGGTTCTGCAAGGCAACATTTTCAAAACTGGAATAATATTTGCAACATTTATGATCTTCACTGCCATCCAGTTACTTTTTATCGGATACCAAGTTTTCAACATGATGGGTGGCCTCTATGACACATCCAAAGGATTTCTCAGAAAAGCCAACCTGGATGCGAAGGCTTTAGGTGGGCGAAGGTCACAAGAGTTGCAACGGATTATCAGATCATTGATTCCACTTCAGCTGAATGCTGGAGGAACTTACAGATTCGATGAATTTGAGTCACTCAACTTTCTTGATGTTGTTTTTAGCAATACCGCTAGCTATCTGCTCTTGATGTAACCCAACATATTTGAAAACGAAAGTATTTCTTTTTGTCTCTAAAATATTTTTTTTGTACCTAGAATTCAAGTTTTTAAAATATTTTTTCTTGTCCTCAAAATTAACGGATGAATTTCCACTTTGCTCAGATGATTTAACGAAAAGAATGAAGTAAATGGAGGGCATTTGGCTTCTTTTGTCAGACAAAAGAAATCAAATGCCTCCCAATCACTTCATTCATTTCGTCAAGTCCTCAAAATTATTTGGAAACGTTTAATTTTGTCCATAAAACAATTTTTACCCCTAAATTTTTTTTGCACTGAAGGTTCTATTTTTGCTTGTAAGATGCAAATTTTTAAAAAAAAGTCAACTATAATAATGGCTAAAATATAAATGGCAGTTTTTTTAAATGAAATGGCAGTTTTTAAATAAATGAATTGTTAGTTTTCAAAATATATGATTTGGCAGTTTGAAATAAAATAATTGGCAGTTTTGAAAAATAGTTCAAAAATTAAAAATATATTGAAAACAATTTTTTTGGTTTTGTACTTAGTTTTCGGCATGATTTTTTTCTCCAGACAATATTCCCCCCCCCCAGACAGAATCTCTCTTTTTCCAGACAGTTTCAGAAAAGGAAAAAACTGAAAATATTTTTGAAGATTCGTTAATTGTAAGTCTAAGTGTGTGGGATAATTTTTACTTAGTCTGAGTTCCTCCAACGACGATTAATTTTATTTCTGGGTGAAATATTTGAATCTTCAATTAATCGTTATTATGCAGATACTCAAAGTGGGCTCTAAGAAAAATCTCGGTTATAAATGGAACCCGACTGTAAGTGGATTTCACTTACGTTCGGATTCCATTCAGTGGGTAAGTGGTCAGTGCTAGAGATCTCGGTTTCGGTAAATCGAATTAACCGAAAAAAAGTTTCGGTTTTACCGAAACTTTAGCCTGTTAATGAACACCGAAAACACTGACTATTTTTTTTCTGTGGGTTCCTATTTATTATATGCCAAATATCTAATTTGCTGTGAAATCATACTTTTTTGCTGTGACCAAAAATAGAACCCATTAATCGCCATTTGAGACGATTCAAACTTTCTCGACACATTTGCAGTTGAATGTTGTACCCTCTCCAGATTGTGATTTTAATTCCACATATTTGTCACCATCCCCCATACCCTTCGACAAAACCAGTTCCATCTGATGTGCAAGATGAATTCCATGAAGAGAAAAATCGTAGCCAAAGAATCAGCTAGAACAGCCAACTCAAAGATCAATTGAAAATCCGACGACACAAATCCAAGTGGCCTCCATTCATCTACATCTTCACTTGAATTCGATAAACTCAAATTGTTGACCTCATTTTGAATCTCTTCCCATTTACTCCAATAATTATAAATTCCAGAAGTAATTAATATCTTCATTCTTGTGGGAACCAAGTGCCCGATGGGTATAGAAAACATCATTTCCAAGGACGACATGGGAATGGGTGGAAAATAACCGAAGGATTGGACTGTCTTAAAATAATTCTCTTTGATATTCGCATTATGAGCAAATCTTAACTTTGAATTTTTACTCATCGCGAGCTTGAATGCGTTCCAAGTTGTATGGAAATGCTTCACCTCCACAATTATCAGGGTTTTAGATCTATCGATAAAATTCCCAATGAGGTTTCTATTAGGATCTTCCAACTGTTGAACACAAATTGGATTCACTTTGCTGAGTACTTTATACCAATCAACAAATTTCTGGCAGTCCGCACTTTGTGCGTAGGGTGACTGGTGGAAAGGCACAAAAGGTCCTAAATCATGTTGAGATACGGTGAAGTTGCCTAAACCGCATATTCCATGCTGACGAACTGCCAGCATAAATAATCTGTGTAGCAATTCTCCGAATTCTAAGTCCTGACTCCCTTTGAATTCCGATAGATTTTGTAGTTGAACGAAGCTCATCTCTTCAAATCGTGTAAATTTCTTTGGAAGTCTAAAAGCAAGCACTGGACACTTGGACTGAATGTAGTAGACAACAAAGTCACTTGTAGGCCAATTGAACTGCTCAATGCTGGTCCAGTTTGTCCGAAATGGGAATGGGGAGATGTAGTTGGCCTGCATGATGGACTTGTACCAATTTGTGAGAAGAAGTCCCACCAGGATCCACAACCCCAAAACGAATCCACAAACTTTTATCCAACATTTTTCTTTGTGAATCTTTCGAAGCTTTGCAACGGAAATTCTAAAAAAATTTTCATCATATGGCTGCTCTATCAAAATCCTCCAGATCGAATTGACACCAGACAAGAACATTTCCCCAACAATTTTTAACACCAATTTCAACCTCCATCTCAATTTCTCCCCATTTTCTTGATGGAACAAGATGGAAAAAATGGATAGAAAAAATGAGGTAGCTGCAATTTGTGCTGTGAGGATGATCCAAACTGGGATTTGAAATGGCTGCAAATAAACAGAAAATGACTCCAGGAGTGTCTGAACGCCATCTGCTGTGATGAACTTGAAATTCTCCACTGATCCAACTACATAAACCTCAATTGGTATTAAACCACCAAAGATGCTGGAAATGTCGATCCCGTTGGGCAAGCAAAACATCAAGCCGTACTTTTGGAAATCGCGGTCCGATAAGTGACTGAAGTGTGTAGTGCGATTTAAAGCAGAATAAATAAAAGAGAGACTTGTCAACGTCAATGAAATTGGATGCCGTCTACTTGCGGGTGATTCTGAACCCAAAACAAACCCCTCCCGTAGTCGAACTACAGCACCATCGTCGTCAGGTTGATACTTTCCCATTAGTTCTTTTGGTATAAATTTCCAATATATGCTGCGGCCATTGTATGTGATGTTCCTGTAACATTCTAGAATTTCAATTAAGCAGCCTCTATTCACTGGACTCTTATTGGAAACAGAAGGATGCAGAATGAATTCTTGTGGACATTCAAACATTTTATAAATGGCAGAAAAGTTTCCTTGGAACCATTTGAACCAGCACATGCCCTTGATGTTCCTGTTTACGTTGGGACTTCTTGCTTCAAGCAAATTCATCACAATCGTTGGAACAGCTGGGTGATAGTTATATCTTTCTAGAGGATATTCCACTCCATTTTCAGTGAGTACCAAAATGAATGCATGGGATTTCAAGTGTGGGTGACGATAAATACGGTACATAGTTGATCGAATTGATTTCACATGTAGATCATACTCACCTTGACTTCTCCATTTAGTAGTGGGAGATTGGTAAATGAGGATGTGGCATTTCATGTTTCTCGTGTAAGAAAAAGCTTTTCGAAAATGACCCACTCGTGAATCGAGTGATTTTATCACCTTGGTTAGATGACCATGCAAAGTCGTGTAGAGGAGGAGGGAGTGGGTGATTTTGAATAGACGACCATCTTCAACATCCCCAACATCCAGTTGTGGATCAAAGAGCACTAAGAGGAAACAGAGACTGTCGTCACCCAGAACTTGATTTAATTGTATGATGGCCCTTCGTTCTGCCAATTTGATCCCATCAGTAGTTGAATTTCCATCTGCCGGAATTATGATTATCGGAAGAAGAAGAAAGACAATCGCTCTGTCGATCATCTTGTAATTGTGTAGCTGGGAGGTGAGTGAGTTTCTTCTCTGAAAATTGACACAACAAAATTTGTATGGGCAACTGAAAACAAGATTTGAATAAGAATTTCAAATTATGACATCTCGTTAAGTCAGTTTGTTTTTTATTTCCAAAAAATGTTTACTTCAGGCTATTGCCAACTTGCTTCCAAATGAGTTGGTGGAGTTTATTTGAAATCAAGTCAAATCTACTAGTCAATTGTACGAGTAGTGGTCGTGGGACAGTTGGATTTTTATCATCAGAAATATTTTTATAAAGCCTTTCAAAATCCTTAAACTTGAAATCGGTTGAGCAAAAGAATATCTTTCCCGGCAGATGAGAGGAGATGGAGATGGATGAAATAGGAGGTTGTGGATAACGATGTTCCAGTAGTCGCCAAGTAATATCTAATGTATCTTTCTATCCTTCAACTAGTCGGATCGATGGAGACGAGGGCCAACCACAAAGACAAAAGGACAAGAGGATTTTCTCAACAAACAAGTCGAGTCCAGTTGTGAGCTACCGATTGGTCCACATCAAGCGTTACACTTTAGTTGATTGCGCAGAGGAATATTAAAGTGGGGTGGTGCCTCCACTTGACTGGAATCAAGTAAATGACTAAATCAAATGTTGCTGGCACGAATTGTGATCTATCAAAAACAACACAATTCCTAGTTTTAAAAGAATTCCTTACCAGAACTTGTACACATTTTGTTCCACAGGTCAAGAAGCTTGAATTCCATTTTCATTTGTTGGCAGTAGGTTGAATATCATTTTCTACAGTTTGAGCTTCGATTATAAGTGGTTAATGTAATCGCCATTTGTGATTGGGATTCACTTAATTGAACAAATATCGAGTAAAATGTACAAGTCCCATCAACTCCTACGAAATTCTTGGTAAATAATTTAAAACGTAATAAAAAACTCGTTACAAATTACAGTTGGACTTTGTGTGTAATTGATGAAAATGTAAAATGTATTGACATTTTACAGCTAAAGAAAACTTTGTTTATGACAAAGGATTAAATAAATATCATATAAATATTACATGGGTGTATCACTCACTTTCGGAACGACAGTTTAAAAGCATGACTATTGTCAAAACCAGCAGGATTCTCTTACTAAACCGATCTACTATTAGAGAAAACACGGTAATTAAGAGCAAAAACTGAGGAAGGCGTCGCTCTGTTCTCTGATTCAATTAAATGGGAAAACCCCACAAACTGTTGCTTTGTCGTCAAATAATATTAATTCTAGTATAATTGAACATTATTCTAAAGTCAAATTAATTGGAGAATAATTACGGCAAACTGTGTTTTCGTGGATGAAATAATTAATTAATTTTATGCTGAACAATACCATAAGCAATACGGTAGTTAAATTTCTAATTCTAATTCTTTGACAAAACAAGGACTATCTCAGTCATACTAATGATTTTACTAATGACTCATTAGTAAAGTTATGACAACATCATTGTGACGATTTCATGAAATGTTGTAACTGTGTTCAGTGTTGAAGTTTGACCAAACGATAACTTTTCTAGAGGACAAATAACAGGAAATACACTAAACGATCTCCATCTAATTATTTGAGAACAAAGCAAGGTCGTTTAGAGTAGCTGACTATTATTGTTATTATCGTCTTATTCAACTTCACCAACAGTAAGAGACATTCTATCTATTCCTCATCTTACATTTCAGAACAATCCGAAAATTGATTTACATTTCATTTGTCCATCATTTGAGTTTCAAAATAAAAGAGGAAACTTCAATTGTGCTTACTTTCAAGTCAGAATTTGAGTGAAAATAAAGGTAAAATATTTGGAACATGAAATTCAAAATTTGTTTCAATTAAAACTTTCAAGAAATGTGAAGGAAATTGAATTGTTAAGCATTTCATTGAATATTCTTTCGCATTTACAAAGTTTGGAATGTATTTCATTAAATAATTAACAATATTTTTTTAACTTAAATAGTTTTTAATGCATCAAAGATTTGGTAATCCTTTTTATGTTGTAGGCGGAGTGATTAGGAAACCAGACAAGATTTACCGAAAAATCCCCTAAAGAAAAAATTAACTATCAGAGAACTTTTGTTTTCTGCCTTGAAAACTTAACTTATTCAACGTTTGAGGATTAATTTTCAAAACAATTCAAGTCAAAATTGATTCTAGTAGACGCTGATAGGTGGAAAATCAATTTTAAAGGAACTTTTAAATATTGGAATGTGTGAATTGACCACATCCTACTTGTGTTGGACAGGGCTCTCTATCTCCCGGGAGAAATAAAATTCTGGTGCACAGTGGGAGAAATCAGGTGGGAAATAGATCAAAATCCTTGTGAAGCAGACATTGGCATCAAGTTCCTGGAATTCCAGTAGTATCCCCAGTCAGTGTAACTCGTCATTAAGACGATTCGAGGCATCTTTAAGATGCACATTTCGCGGTAAAGACGTTTGAAGTTTAAATGACAAGTTGTTCTGACTGGGTATTTGTTATGAACATTGGGCACAATTGCAAAAAGTTGTGGTATCCCACAATGTGGGAAGTTGATCATAGTCTAACGAATGGGCACAGGTTTTGATACCCGTGGGCGCATTCAAAACTTTTGGTACTTAAAATCGGCAACCCCTGTGCACCTGATACCTGCGCCTTCCCGGGTGTATACCCCACACGTACATGCTCCTTTTATTCTTAATCGGCACTTTAGACAATTTTTTTTAAAATTCAAGGCTTCCTAAAGCAAGATCAATTGATACCCAAAGCTGTGGGTACAAATAAAAGCATCTGAACCTAAGAAATGTGGATATTTGAATAGTAATCAAGGCTCAAAATAGGTGAACTCAAACTAGTAGCCATTCGGAGCACTACTTGGAAATTTGTCTATTTCCCGGTTTTCCTCTATCTCCCAATTTCTACCGCTCAACCGCATGTGGTAAAAAAAGGTTTTTACCATTTTTCCAATTTCCCATTTCTCCCAGGGGCCGAGCCCTGGTGTTGGATAATTAAAATTGGGATTGGGAAACGATAAAAAATCAATTTAAATTCATTTTGCAAGTCCTGAGTGGTCATCGATCTTGGATGTTGGATAATGACAATTTGCAATTAGAATTTATGGGAGCAATCAAAATGCATTCCGCATCCAATTAACTTGATTCCGCAATGAGGCAGTTAATAAATATGAATTAAGATTCATAAATTGAGTTTTGAAATGATCTCATAGTCGATACATCGTTCGTTGGTACTGACATTTCATTGTCTTCCCATGCCCCTTGACCCCATCCCCTCGTTCATTCTCTTGATGAATTGTGAAGGAAAAAATGCATCGTTTTGATTTTGAGTCTGTTGAGCGTTCAACTGATGTGGAATTTAATGACGCAATTACTAGAATGATGCAACGACGACAAGGGAAAATAAAAATGATGTGAGTTAATGTTACGAGACAATAAAAATATTCTGGATCAAGTTTCAGTCAGGAATTGATATCTCCACTGAGGCTCAGAGAGCAGACTCGTAAATGAAATCTATGAATTGAGCAGAGACTCGATCTCGAGTTATGAATTGGGATTGAGCAAAGGTCAGAATTTTGATTTCTGAAGAAAGTAAATGCAATTTTATGTCATTAATTCCATCATAGTTTTTCCATAGACGCACAAATAAAATTGAATAAAAAAATATTTTGACAGTTTTGATATTTCATATGACTGGAATTCCGAAGTGAGGAATGACATTTGAAATTATCTCCGGTCGTTTAATGAGTGGAGTGACGCTTAAAGTTTTAACAAATCAGCTTTGAATTTTAAAATGTTAATATATGACCATGCGAAAATAAATTTTGTGACAATTTAAATGCAATTTTTTTCGAATGAAGAAAGGTCATAATTAGTGTATAAAAATAGAGCAGGTAAGTAAACGAGTTTCTGGGAATTCCATGACACAAAGGCAAGTTGAATTTAGACCTTTGAGCCTCTTCCTTTGGGTCTTCTCACAAATCCGATCTAAAGCATTCTAATAATTGATAATTATTATCAACTATTGTGCGATTTCTAAATTACTCCCAAAATCAAAATATACGAGTCAAAGTAGATTCATACATTCATTTTGAAATTTATGTATCAACATAAACTCGTTTCCAATTAACTTTGTAATCTAGCATAACAATTACCTGCACTACCCTATTTGTAGTTAGACTACTCCACTCAACTAATTATCACAGTAATTCTGTGTTTTTAACAATTGTCAATTGTACTCCAAACAATTACTTCTACCATTAGTTGATTTTTTCAATTATATATATATATTTCATATATATTTAAAATACGGGATAATCAAGTTTCTCGGAATCCAAGTCTTGTTGGTTTGGTTTTTTATAAGACATGAGTGAATACAATACTAAGCTAAGGGTATAGCACTTATACATCTGCATATTGTACATATATAAATACTACACATGCACAGTTCTCGAAATAAAAAAGGTCACAATTAGTGTATACAAATAGAGCAGGTAAGTAAATGAGTTTCTGGAAATTCCATGTCTCAAAGGCAAATTGAATTTAGATCCTTGAACCTTTGAGCCTCTTTCTTTGTGTCTCAACCAGACCCCTTTGAAAATTCTAAATTAAAACAAGGACGGTTCAACTAATTTCATTTTTATTCCTTTGAGTGACAAAAACTTAGTGGTTCATTCTGAATTTAGTTTATTTCTCTCCATAGCGTCGTTAGCATCAGCTAGACTTTAGTGACGTTTTTTCCAAATTAAACCAATAATTGTGCTTTGAAACTTTAGAATTTTTCATAAATTCGTGAGTAAG
>JAQHQX010000838.1:0-10807 GCA_034694425.1 Arrhopalites sp. Gr-Col-00791 | reverse complement strand
TCAAGAAAACAATTGATGGACTAACAGTATGATCAAGATGTTTCCAGAAATCCAAGAGATTGTACAATTGTGGGTTTTGCTAAATAAGACTTAGTTTAAACAAACTGGATACCTTTTAGTTGTCTTCATAGCAAGAGTTGGTTAAACACGAGTTGCTCTCTGAAGGTGGATTCAATTCAGTTTGATCGTCTTAATGTTATTCAAGACTTCGACAAAAGTGGATTACTTGAAGAATTCACTATGAAATTTTTGACTCCCATTACAAAACTTTATCGAACCATTTGAGTTGTATTTTCCAACAGAATGTTCAGCAAAATCGTCATGAAGGTTTTGTTGACGACGCGTCGCCTCTAACCCATGTATATGGAAGAGTGTGAGAAAAGGTAGAGCAGCTTTGCATAAATAACGTACCAAAATTTTCGTAAAGGTGGTCTGGTAACTCTGGCACTGCACGAACCTATTCCATTTGTCTTGTTTTGTTCAAAATCGTGTTTTTTTCTTATGAATTGTTAATTTTTAATACAATCACCTTCATATCGAATATTCTTCTTTCTCTCATTAACAAGATAACTTAACATGACATCAGATGATATTAAGAAAGCAAAATATGAATTTACTTATTTGCATACGTTGTGGCTAATGTGCTTATTAAAATGTTCAGTAATGAGTAAGAAATGCTTACAAGAAATCCTATTGTAACAAGTTTTCAGGGACACCTTATCCAAGAAAGATATAACTGGTTTGAAACCAGTGGTTTTTCGTAGACCTCATAGTGGAAAAGATATATTGTGATGAGAACCGTGGATGAATTTTCTGTTTTCATGCCGAAACCTAGTTTGGCGAAGAAAAATAATTTTTGGCGAAGGCTAGAAAATTTAACATTGGGTGTATACACAAGCACTAGATAAAACGAAGTTATTTCCGGCGAAGAAAAAATGTTTCTAGGTTAATGGTTTGGGGAAGATATTTTTCTAAAAACAGATTATGCACCCACGATGAGAACCATGATTCATTCATTTTCAAAGAATTTCCAAATTAAAACTGTGATAAACACTCAATTTAAAAACCAAGCATTTGTACGTTGGGTTTATAATGTCCCCCGTCATCAGTTGTTTTGCTAAGTTTAACGAAAGTCTATCTTAGATAATACCCCTTCCTAATACAAATCAAAGTGTCTACTTACAATATTCAATAAGTTAGGAGCTTGAGTACAATAGTACCATCCAATCAACCTCGTTTGTACAAACAACCATACACTACCGGTGTTTTACAATAATAAAATTTATTATTGTAAATAAATTTGATGAGCATAAACATTTAATGTTTATGCTCATCAAATTTATTTTGGGTAATGCTATTGTCACATTTTTCAAAGTCGATTCATTTGCGTCTGCCAATGCTCTACACCATTGAAATGTCGGTTATCACATTATTATGAACCAAATTAGGTTTTTGAGAAATGCAAATTCACACACAAAAGTCACTTTTGTAAAGGAAAATTTAAATTCTTTTTTGATAATGTTTTTTATAACATTGCAGAATTGGGTTACTGCCGATGTGTCGGTTGTGTCACTTTCTCAAAATTTTGGGCCAATACTTCGAGTCATGGTCCAGAGGTTTCATATTTCTCGCATGTTTCGTTCTCAACACAAACAGGCACTTTGTCATTTTTGGCGTTTTTCATAGGAACGCGAGTTACAAAATCCCGCCTGGCGGGCGTGTTTCTCATTAACGTTTTTGGCGCCCCCGGATTTAGATGTAATTTTTTATATAGAATAACGTATTTAAATACCAGGAACTTGTGCGACGACTCATTTTACCCCTCATTATCGTAACCCCTCATTGTGACAAATGTTCTTGATTAAGATGAAGAGGTTCCATTATGTAGAATTCTGATTTTAACTTGAAAAATATTTAGATGTCACACTTTACACTAAAAATTATCTGAATCCGATAACCTAAATTCGAACATGTCAAATATCTAATTCAAGTTGCTGGTCCTGGTTCTTAAGTGAAAACTAATATTAAATGGATTTTCAGGTACTCTCGACTGTCCTCGAATGTATTCCAGCATTAAGGATGTGGTGGCTTGCCGCTGTCATAGGCTCCTGTCATTGGCATGTCACAAAATTAATTAATAAAATTAATTTTTTATAGCTGGAAAATTTCCATTAGACCTTAAGTCTACTATTATTTCTCCAGCAACCTTCAGCTTATAATGTTTTGTTCTGGTTGAGCAGCTATTAAAGTACATGTTCATAAAAATTATGAACTGAAATCCAATTCAAAGTCTCAGAAAAATAGTTGTAAACTAACGATATAACTCATAGTTTTAATTGACATAGAAATATACAGTTAGAAATGTTGACAGTGAAAGATTTAAAACAGAATTTCTTGACCTTTGAACTTTACTCCATTCTTCATCTCAGCACATTTTCCTTCAATAAAACAAGAGGCCAGTTAACTGTTGAAAATTCAGTAGGACACAAAATTCTGTTTCGATGTTGGAAATTTGGTGGCATAATGCAAAGTCTATTTGTTCTATTTCGTTCAATGGAAACGATCATCTTTCCATCGAGGAATCCTTCAGTCAGAGCAGAATTGATCCCACTTTTCATTATTAGCTGCTCATCGACTCTTATACTAAATTATGTAGTTCACCAAATATCAATTAAATGGGCCCTACTGAATGTAACTTTATTTCAAGATTTTTTTAAAGTTGAAGGTAATTCAAAATGAGTCAATTCAAATATCAAATATGAATTGAAAACTATCTAATATGATTTGGATGAGTACAGTAATACGTTTTTAATATTTTTCTATTATGAAATATTCTACAATCAAATAACTGGTTAATTTTAATTGTAGAATTCATCTGCAAAGAGCAGATTGAAAAGTCACAGGAGCATCCAAGTTCAAGTTCAAGTCAAGACTCAAGAAAGGAAAAAGTTCAAGTTGAATCAGAAATTTCAAAAGTTTTCAAAGATGGTCAATTGTCATTTAGTGAAATATTTATTTGCAAACTTCCACAAATTTTATTTCCTAGTTTATTCAATTATGCAATTCTTTACTTTGCTGATCCTGATTTGCCAATTTTATTGATTTCATTTGTACCAGCCAGATGGTTCAATTGGTTTTCATTCCTCATTTGTTTTCTACTTGATTTACTTGTCATATTTTTCTATACAGCCTATGTTCATTTTGGAGTTTACTTTATTCTCTCGTTCTTTATCACCATCAATAAGAATGTAAATTGTCTACTTGAACATCCTGTGTAAGTGGAAGCTTATTTTAATAATTTCAGTTTAAATTAAATTAGATTAATTGTGTAAAATTTCTTTATGAAAGGTGTAACTTGTTGACCATACGAGAGCGGGTCAAATATTTTTATGCTATCTTTGCTTTTAAATCACTAAGAAATAACCATATTCCAGATTTGAGTAATCGCTTTTCACTAGGACATTCAGACAGAACGTGTAATTTAGCAATACCGTTTTGTCACTCATCTTTTGCTCAAAATTCTATTGTCTATCAATCAAAACTGGTTTGGAATTCGTTAAATGTGGAAATAAAACAATCAGTATCCCTAGCGGGATTCACACAAAATCTAAACGATTGGATTTTGAACGAACGATTGAACGATGTTGCGTAATGTAATGAAAAACTAATTGTTTTTAAAATACTAATTATATTTATAACTACATATTAGCATTTATTAGTCTGTACAAGTGTTCATGGGCAAGAACCTGTCTTGGTTGCACAGTAGGTCTTTGCCAGACCGTCACCCATTTTAACACTATAATAAAGTTGATAATAATAATAATAAACAAATCCACTTACCTGAGTGGTGAATGTGTACTCAGTGGATGAGTCATGAACTTTCAAAACAAATAAAATTTGTGTGCCGATAATTTGGCGCGTAATTTTGAATCTATTTGAAATTTCCCCAGGACCTGGGCCAATTTTAAGACCAATTAAAACCCACATGTCATACCCTGATAATATCCCCTCTACAAAGACAAGATGATTTTACAAATGAAACATAGGAAATGCAATGAGTCAATGGTCAAAAGTCAGTGATTACTACGAATTTTATTTTGAAACAAATTAATTTAGTTGATGTCAGCCTCGAATTTACAAAACTCTTTTTTGATAACTTTCAATTTAGTTTTAATTTTGAATTGTTTGTTGAAGATGAAGATGATCTCCATAGAGGATTTGAGTTTTGTTGTGCAGTTTGAAATTAAAATGCGAATATTTTGTGGGCATGAGGGATTACATCTTATGATCGGTCAAACAGTTTGCAATTGTGTTTAATTCAATAATTAGTTTAATGGTGATTTACTGGAGTGTTGCATTACAAATGGATGTTGAGAAACCGGATTTGCATTATAGGCCTGACAAGACCGTAAAGCTAAAGTACATACAGAGACGCGAGTGGTCAAATTTTGCATTTTGGGTAGGAGAGAGAATCTGTTATTAAATTGACTTCCACGATTATAGTTAAATATTTGACTCTTTTTTGATATTTAACTGAACTTTAGTTCAGTTAATTGCAATTAGAATGTCAAATGTAAATTGTAGTGTATTTGGTTGTCATAATACTCCAAAAAATACAGCGACTTTGGACCCAAAGGTTCATTTTTACAAATTTTCAACAAAGTTAGAACAACAGCAACGAGTACAAACTTGGACGAACTTTTGTAGAAGGAAAGAGTAAGTTTGCGGTTATTCTTATTACTCTCTAATAATTTGTGAATAATATATTTAACTTTGAACTAGTTAATTAATTGACAATAAATTACAGTATTAACGGTAAAGCTTGGAAGTCAAGTAAAACTAGTCGGATATGCAGTCGTCATTTCATTGGAAATGAAAAAATGGAACATCCCTTGAGTCCAAGTTATAATCCTAGTATTTATCCAGCAAATAGACGTGAAGACAAAATACTTTCAAAACTGAAACGATATGAAAGGTCGACATTTAATTCTTTTGAAATATGCTTTATAGAGTTTTTTAAAATTTGAATATTTTTTAATTCTCTAATATTTTATTCATATTTTATAATTCTGAATACAGAGTTCAAAAGAGGCAAAGTGAACGCGATGCTGTTGCAAGGGTAATGGAGACTGATATATTGCCCTGTGTAATTCATCATGAAGAAATTCTTGTTCAACCCATGTTTGTAGAAGTGAGTAATTATAAATTGAGTAATAATAATTGGGTACAAAATGCAATTTACAAACGATGTAAACTATAATTTATTCCTATTGCAGATCGCCTGCCAAACAGAAAATTGTGATGAACTTGAATGTCTTTCTATTTTCATTTCAGCCACCTCAAATGGCGAGGCCTCATCTCAAGTTACTCATTTGGCTAAATATCAAAATGAAACGAAAAATGCACAAGTTGGTCAAGACTCAAAGTCTTCTGTATTTTGCTGTATGGACTCAATCAGGAATGACGAAAAAAAATTGAAAGTTTTGACCTTTGTAACTCTTCAAGTATTCAGTCTTTTACAGTCACTTCTTCCAAATTCGGCTGTTCAAAAAAATGAAATTTCATGGGAGAACAAATTATTATTATTTTTAATGAAAATGCGTACTAATTTAACTTTTACTGCATTATCAGTTATGTTTGACATTTCGACTACAACAGCTAGTAATACTTTTTATACTATTCTATTTATTGTTTATGACAGGACAAAAAGTTGGATTATTTGGCCTTCACGAGAGGCAATCGAATTTACGTTACCAGATTCTTTTAAAAAAAACTACTCTAGGTGCAGAGTCATTATAGATTGTACAGAGATAAAAACAGAAATGCCAGGCTCTGTTGAAGTTCAAAACAATATGTATTCAAATTATAAGGGTACTTATACCGTTAAATTTTTAATCGGTATAGCCCCTTCTGGTTTAATTACTTTTATATCAAAAGCTTTTGGTGGAAGATCAAGTGATACTCACATAACCACAGAATGTGGGATATTAGATAAATTAGAGCCGGGCGATCTGGTAATGGCAGACAAAGGTTTCCCTGATATTAAAATGTCAAATGGTACAATATTGGTTATGCCACCCTTCTCAAGTCGAGGTCAAAAACAATTCACAGGGAGTCAAATGGAAGAGACATATAATGTGGCGAGTGTCAGAATTCACGTTGAACGAGCAATTCAAAGACTTAAAATTTTTAATATAATGACAAATAGATTAACGATTGACCTTTTACCTTCTATTGACAAAATTTGTCATGTATGTGCAATTCTTGTAAATCTTCAACCACCAATTATTAATGAAAAAAATATTGCAAATAAATAATTTGTTTCGATATTCATTAAAATGTAATATGTTTATTGTATCATTTTATTTTCACGTTTGACAATCTCAGGTAGATAATAAGTAAAATAAAACATTTCAAGTTTTGGCAGCAATTCTCTTATAAATCCATTGTTGCGGTATACTAAAAAGGTGGAATCAATTTAGTATAATCTAACTATGGTAAAAAACATTAAGTTTACATGAACAATAATTAAATTATACTAAATTGACCCCACCTTGAACTGTAATTAATTCTACTGAACTGTAGATTACGAAATCGCAAAGTTCCAAGTTAAGTATATATAATGATATTTGAACTTGAGTGTAATATATATGTGATTCTAATAGTTCTGGTATCCCATTTGAAAATTTTAGATATGGTACATACGATTCTGAGTTGTCTGAATTAACAATAGTTAAATTTTCTCTGGTACTTGGGCATTTAATTTCGAGTAACTTCCAAGAATTATTATTAAAATTGTGAACTAATCCATCTGGAGAACAACATAGCCATGGGTGTTGTAAGGATATGACGACTCCCACATCATAAATTCTAGTTAAACTATTTTTGATGTAAGCTTCTTTTGCTAAAGCTTCCATTTTCTCACCATATTTAGTAGAATGATTACCAGTAAATGTTGAGTCAAGAAAATTATTTAGTAATTTTTCAAATTCTTTTTTTCTTGTCTTGATCTGATGAGCCTTTTTACTAGCTGAAATTCTGACTCTTCTGACATTAGTCCACAGATTTGATGACGTTTTGGCTTGTTGTATTGTCTCTACAGCTATTAAAATTATTGAATCCATTGTCATAATAATATTTTTCTTGTAATAATCAGATTCCAAAATTGTAAGACTATTTTCATAATCTATTTTTTTGAATCTGATTTTGGTGACTTGTTGTGTATCCAAAACTTGATACGATCCTAAAATCTTTGGTATCAATTGTAAATTTTTGATAAAATTTTCAATAATACTTGAATGAACTTCTTTGTGTACTGTCTCGACTACTTGGTTAAGGACTGACTTGCAAACAACTTCGTGTTGATATTTTGTCTCTGCCTCTAGTATTTTATTTAAGTTGCAATTAATATCTGGAAAATTGTTGACGACTCTTTCGACCGGTATCTCGGGTAAAATGAATTGTCTTTCCTTTGTTTTGAACATATCAGATATAAGGGAACCTTTTGAATATTCTTGAATTCTTTTAGGAATTCCCCAGGATTGTTGTAGAGATGTTGATGACAAGTCTTCATATTCATTAATAAAATGAACAACACCGGCTGAATGTTTGCATTGTCCATTAACTCCAGCTTTACATGTACAGTGAGCTTGTACTATTTTTCTTTCATTTGAAATCTAGATGATTAAAAAAATGAAAAGTGTATATAAACAAAAATGTACGGCTTGAAAATGAATTAAGTAATCGTACATAATTTATTCTGTCATTTAGAAATTGATGTCTAAAAGTACCTGTATGTTGATTTCATAAGGTGGTTTCCGAATTGAAGTTTGTGGAATGCAAAATCCTTTAATTGTTGCAAAAACACAATTTCCAACTTTTTGTTCACTAACTTTGTGAATATGTCTAGAAAAATACAGCTTCTCACCTTTTCTCCATGTTGAACTACGATAAAAATCATCATGACTAACTTTCTTAAAACCGCAAGAAATCTCCACCTCTGTCATTTTACAAATGACTTTAATTTATTTATTTTCAAAAGCAAAATCTGAACTCAATCAGATATGATTCTCATTCTCTCTCCTACCGTTAATGCAAAAACCACCACCAGTTGTCATTTTCACTAGCGCCTCTAGCCAGCCTTGTCAGGCCTATGATGTGAGTTGGTTAAATGGAATGGGTATTCGGACGACAGACCTAAAATAAATGGACAGAGTTCAAGTTTACTAATGAGTTAAAACGAATAGATCTATTGAATAAAGTGAGGTTAGATAAGCAACACAAAAGTTCTAAGCAAATTTCAATTTCAATTCAAAATATTGAAGCGGGAGCTGTTTCTTTACATTAAATATTTAATTTTTAGACCTTCAATTTTTAATATTTCTATTTTTTTTAAAATTTGTTTTCGGAAAATTGTAAACTTTGAAATTTGGAAATAATGTTCTAAAAATTTTGACGGCTCAAACGGATTCATGCACAGAAAATTTGATTATTCACAAGTTAAGAAATCTCAACGTGAAAAGAATTTAAAGAAAAGAAATTGAAATCTCAAGTCCAAAAAAGAAAACATGAAAGAAGATTTTGAAAATTTGATAGATTCTACAGGAAAATCTGAACTAGGGAAAATGTATAAAAAATTGGGTAGCAAATGATTCATATCGGTCATGGAAAGTGTGTGCTAATTTTGAGTAGAAAATGATGAATACGCACCTCAAATCCAAAATGCCTTGCCAGATAACGAAGTTCCTCAAGGGTCATTGCGTTAGTGCAAATTGTCCTTATTTCTATATCAAATTAAAAAATTTGTTAAAGGCAACTCATGCAAATATTTACAATTTGGTCAGAATATTTTTTGCTTCATATTTCATTCCTGTTAGTCAGTCAGTATTTTTACCTGTCGAAAAGTTCGAGTATAAATCATCTACTCGTTTGGTCATTTTGCCCATGAGAAGAGTGAAGGGTTTGTCAGATGAAATTGAGTCGGTGGAATTTCCGTAATGCACTTTTAAATACTGTTTCATTTTGGTAAACGCTTTTTCTCTGGTCGACTTTGACCAAATTGAGGGGAACGTGTCCTTGGCTGCTTTTTCCAAATCCATTGTTCCCTTCAGTTCCTCTTTGGTGACTAGGCCATCATGGAGCAGACCAAATGTGGCGTACTGTATAAAATGCAATTGCAATGAAAAAATACACTTTTTATAAATTTTTAATTTACGATGGACACTTAAAACAAAGGTCAGATCGGATGGAGTTAAATTAAACATACAGTGCAGTCTGAAGCCATCGATTGATTGTTGAAGGTTGGGTCGATTTCATCAAAGAATTTCTTACTAATCTCACTGGATTTCTCATGAAACTTTCTTTTCAGTGGATAAATAAGGGGGTAGGTGACATTCAAGTTGGGACACTTGGATAGGTACAGCCAATCCTGTCTTGGATATCTGCGGAAATTTAGGGAAGAATTCTGAAAGAGGGAAAATATTTTTTTCAATTTGTAGTACAATTATTGTACAGGGATATGCAGGTTTCACGAATTGAGCCTATTGAAATACAAAGAATGTCAACTCGTTTGTTGAACCAGTTGTGACCGAATATGTGGAATAAACTGGAAGTGCGATGCTTACTCCACTATTTTGTCAAGTTGCATTATTTTGGTGGGATGTTCCACTAAAAAAGCTAAAGCTCCATCAACATCATTTTTCAGATTTTTTACCAAAATTCTTGAACAACGCTCGCTTCGCTCGTTACTTCAATCGAACAAAATTTCACCGAACTAAAGTTTAGTTGTAAAGACATTCAACTGAACCTTTTTTCATCACAAGACATAACCTTGACTGCATCTTGTTTTTTAGTGAAAAATTGGATTTTTCAACCAGTTTAGTGCTCCCAACTTATTAACACATAAAATGGAGGACTCTCCTTACCACCACACAATTAATGCGCTACTATGGAAATCCTATGGTTAGTTTATGAATTAAACTGAATTGTATATCAGCATCTCAACTCACCGTAGCCACAGCATCCGATTGTTCAATACAGACCTTTTTAACCATCAACATTTTAAAATTTACTTTGAATTGAAATTATAATAGAAATTGTGTGGGGCTAAGTTAATTTTCAAATATTTTACGTTGTATTCGGCATCCTCATATTTATTAAACATCCGCTTGAACAAATCTAGTTTAATTTCCTCTTTGGATTGACCTGGAGTCCCTCCATCCTGTTCAATGGGATTTTTCTCCAAAAATTCAAGAATTGCTGTCCTCTTATTTTGGGTCAAATTCCGACTCAAGGATTGGGCCAAATCGGTGATTGTCAATTTGTCCTTCTGGACAGATTTCGCTACGAGACATTCAAGGAATGTCTACTAGAAACATACAAATTTTATTAGATACTTAGAGACATGACCAATTATATTCTTCTTATGTCGTGGAAAGAATATTCTTGCTGTAGACTTTCCTTACGTAACTATCGGGGATGGACATGGACTCATTTTTAGGTGGGACAGCGCAAACATTAAAATATTCCCGTAGATGCAAATAGTTGAATTTTTCATGGCTGCAGCATCGAGAGCCAAAGATATCGTCATTGTGGTACTCACATCTCATTGAATCAGTCGGTTCTTCCAAAGTTGCCTCCAAGTCCTGTGAAATGGACATGGAAATTAAAATACAGATGACATTTTCATATTTATTATGTCTGTCTCATAATTCAGATCAGTTATATCATTTAACAAGTGTCGCTACGCTCCACTTGCCAGCAGGGCAATAACTAAACAAATCTACAAGATTTTAAATACTTTTAAGCA
>JAQHQX010000837.1:0-10815 GCA_034694425.1 Arrhopalites sp. Gr-Col-00791 | reverse complement strand
GGTAAAACACGTCACTTTAAGGGCAGCAAAAATACACACCCATTTTTTTACCCCTAAGTACTTGTGATCCAATATATTTTACAGCAACCGCTCCGAGCAATTCAGATATTTCCTTATCCGATAGGGTCCTTTGACCGTTCTGTTTCAAAGAGATAACAAACTGTCGATCTAAAAAATTGAAGGAAAATTTTATTATTCGGATCTACCTCCATCTCCAATTTTTATTTTATTCGTTTACACTACAATCCCCATCCACAATGTTAATGTCACTGACCTAAATAATCGAACAGAATGTGATTGAATCTGATGAATTTAAGTAACAGACTGAAGAACTATGTCAACGTTTTCAGAGTTGCTCATGGTTTGATTTCAGCCTGAAACTGCGCCTGGAGGGAATCCAAGTCAATTCCAAAATAATTCAGAGTCGAACAAAATTTGACACGATTTTTAATATTAACTTTAAGTAACATCAATTTGTTGTAAATTTAATGTTAAGCACAATTAAAATTAATTTAACACAAAATTTGCAAGGACGTGGAGAGAACAATTTATTATCAAACTGACGGAACGGGACATCCAAAATGCAATCTCATCCCGGTCTCCTAGGTAGCTTCAGAAGGGTGGAACTTGGATATCGACAGAATTACGATTATCTAGATTTCAGTTTTTATTCGACTTATGAACAATGCTCCTACCTTGAGGCCAAGGTTGGGATAGACGAATTCCTATGCCTTCCTGAAGGCCATCAGACAAGGCCGACAAACTCTGTTCAAAATCGTTTTACCAGTAATTTTTCTTTTGTCCCATACTACGTTTCGTGAAAGAGAAGAAAATATACAAACTGTTAAGTCGTCAATGAGCATGTTACAAAATGAGTAAATAGCTGGCCGTGTATGCTAAGGTCATGTCAACAAAACACAGTGTTGGTCACATGAGTACAAACTGGTAATTTTGAATTGAGTTGGTGCCAATGATGCGACGACTCGTCGAAGCTGTTTTGATGACTTGGATCTGATTCTAGTCGTTTCTATGAAACCTTTTGACATTCCTTGCAGACTTCCTATTCTTCTATAAAACTGGTATCCTCCATAACTAAATCCGATCGAGAGCAATCCATAAAATGCTTGAATGGGACGACCTAATATTTGCACATTTTTTTCATGAATTGTGAAGCAATTTGCACAAACAATTAATCCCACCAAACCAGCCTCAGCTAGAGGAAGCGCAATGAAATTTGCATTCTCCAAGAACAATTCTGTACAAAGTTGGATTTGTCTGTAGAGTCTGGTGCATTCTTCAACTGGCAAGTCAGCTTTCTCTCTAAATCATAACAGACAACAGATTTTTTATAAAGACATTTTTGTGCATGAGACACATTTGTGTTTCACTTACAAAAGATCGCAACACATGATGAGACATATTGAAGAGAAAAAGTACATGAGTACAATTGCCGTAAGAGAACCCAGCATGTACGGATAAGTGAACATGTCAATGAGGAGGCTGAGGGGCCTCACAGGAAATGAACATGCCGTTTCGTCTCATTGGTTTTCAACGATACAGCAGGGGTAAGGCAAGAGGTAAGATGCACCAGGAAACCAAATAAACACACCAATTCCAATCATAAAAAATGAACCAAATACGACACACAATGTGCTTACGCAAGTTAGAAGCGTTAGATGATACCGTATTGCTGGATCGCTATCCAGTGTCCAAATCCCCTTTGACAGTTTTACTATTAAAGAAATAAGTCTTTCAATAATTAGGGGTCACATTTGATCAACTTTAAATTCTCTTAATCTATTCAGGATGAAATAAAATTCCGTGGCTGTATTTTCTGTTTTGTTGCCCAGATCTGGGGCGATCAAAAAAATTGTTGAACAAGTTCAAATCAGCAATTTTAACATTGCTGGTATATGCAAAGATTAGATAAAGTAAATTACTTTATCTAATCTTTGCATACGGATGAGCAAGAAGTTGTTTTCCAAGTCAAAAGTTTGGCCATGATTTTTTTGGAAAATAAAAACAGATAATACACCCAGATAGAATCAATTGTTTATACCACTGAATGATGTATGAAGTTTAAGAATTTCATTCAAAAACAAAGTCCAGGATTCCCCCTTGAGACGATAATTGATCATTAGGAGGATAAAGCCAATGCTGATGATGATCAACATGAGACTATCAACTGGATCGTCTACTAGATGATGCTTGATGTAAATGTCGGTATGCACAATCAGAATCAAAATTGTCAAGTTGAGTGTTATAAATCGTATGATGGTGACACCTGTGGCCATTCCCCATATCAGCAAATGCCAAATTGGTCCGAGTAGAAGTATCTGCTTCTCTGCATTGAATCTATACGGCATCACAAATGAATATTTTAACAAAAATTTGGCCATTTGTTGCAACTTTTGGTAACTGAAACCTGATCTAGCAGTTCTAGAAAGGTCAAAAGTCAAAAATTTTATGCGTTGATTTCCCCATCTTGATAGAAAATGTAGGGTGTTCAGGAAAATAATCACAACTTCTGGAAGATAATGACGAGACTTGGGTTGTTCCATTTGAGTGATTGTGACATCGTTGAGCTGTGACTGATTTGGTTGTAGGGTCTTCACACGACTAAGTCTATGATTAGCCTGAAATGTATGTACACCCAGCATGAGGGCTCTACCTCCTCGACCTCTGGATACAATTTTCATTGAAATTACTTCCAATTCTACATAACGCATCAGATACTTTTATTTGATCAACTCAGACCAGATTCTTTGGATTTGGTAGGAATATAATCAATGCGATGCAGATTCGAATGATCTGGTCTCAATGTGTTGGCAATGAGCTCGATCGTGGCAGCAAAATTCCGATGACTTATACTGAGTGTCATGTACAGAACGAAATAACCACTTTCGTTATGTAAAAAAAGGTTTAATCAAATTATTGGTAGCTCAGCATCGACTTTGGTGTACACTGTTCGCTAGTTGCGCGACGGACATTGTCGTCATGGTTAGAAAAGGGGCAAAAATTCAAACTCATTTCCTTAAGTATCGCAATGAGAAAGTTTCTTTTCAAAATCCTTTTCGAAATGGCCAAGATGAGCCGCTTGAGGTTCATGTCATGAATCATCGTTCAAAACTGTTTCCTGATGGACGAGGCGACCGGTGAGCAGTTATTGATATTGATTCGAACGAAATTTATACATACACTTGCTTGGTTTTATTTTGTTTTGCCAGAATTCTTTTTTCAAAGTAGAAAACTTTGTTTTAAATATCAAGCTAGACGATGAATATTTTTGAAAGAATGCCAATTGCCTGGACTGGAGTCGAGATGGGTGAAATAAATATATGATATTTTCAAGAACTGTGTCCCGAGGAGTAGCTGCTACGATTTGTGCCCTACGAATCGGCTCCTGAACTCAGGGAGATGGTTCACAATTAAGCTGATTGGCTATATCGAGTTTATAAATTATGCAAAAAGTTGACATAATGAGAACATTTAGTGGTCTCAATTGTTGTGAAAAAATCCCACTATGAAAAATTATGATTGCAGGTGCCTTTAAACAAAATATGAGAAGATGGAAGTCCTCCATTGGAGAAGCCTTTGGAGCCTCTCGAGCACAAAGGGGACACTTTTGATTTAAATTGGAATGCAACTGTGTGGATGTAAAAACAAATTAAATTTAGCAAATTCTTTCTTACCTCACTAAATATGTTTAGTGAGGAAAGACCGACATCAAACTGGGTCCGATGGTTAGACAAAGCATAATATCTAAACCTGATATTTTAAGGGGAAAAACATACTGGTCCTTTAAAAAAATACCACTTATCGGTAAAAGGAACAAAATCCAAGTAAACAATATGTGTTCAGGTAAAAAAGTAGGCACTCAGGTAAATAAATAAAAGTTAAGGGAGAAAATATCAGATAAAACGTGGGAACTGGCTAGAGATATGTTTGATTCAAGTAGCGGGCGAAGCGGAGCTGTTATATAGCTGGGAAAGCACTGTAATTTTTTACTTGGACACCTATTTGTCTACCTTGATTTTGTTCCTTTTACCTCGAATTGCTATTTTTACCGGAGCTAAAAATCCAAACCTATTTTAAATTGTTCACCTTTACCTACTTTCTTTAGTTTTTCCTCTGATTCCATTTACATATTTAAAAAATGGTGGGATATAACAGGAGACAAATTTTAAAAGTGCAAAAGACGAAGATGGAACTGTCAAGGGCCACAGAAATGAAATGGAGGGAGATGACGGAGAACCAACATCGTGGACCACACCAAAATTAGCTGAGCATATTTGCGCATTTGCAAATTTTTGCATATCCAGTTTTGACATACTTGCACTGATTTCAGTTTGCCCTTGGTCATATCTTGCTATAATTTCAATTAAATCAGTTCTATTTGGTACCATCTCAACTCTCTTTTGTAGTCACCCAACAGAACATTTAAAATCTAGAAAGAATTTTGCTCCCGATATTCCTTAGAAATATTAAAGTATTTCATGTGTATCCTTTTTTCTTTAATGCAGTTTACGCTTTGTGGCAGTAGAAATAGAATAGGGCTCTCTATCTCCCGGATGAAGCGAAATTCTGTTGAAATTTTGTGGGAAATACGCAAGAAACACTTGTTCCACTTGTCGTAGTCCATTATGGGCCCCTAAGTTTATGATGTTTCATGAATTTTTATTGGGACCCCCCTAATTCTTTAGGAGGTAATAGGTTTGTTCAGGTACAAATATTAAAAGTTCAGGTTAAAATACTGAAAGTGCCGGTAAATTTTTTACCGGTTAGTGACCGGCGGTCACTGTTAGTGATTTGTTTCATTGAAGTAGCGAGCAAAGCGAGCGTCGTTAGAAAACTCGGAGAACGCATATTTACACGAGCTTTTTACCTGAACTTTCAATATTTTGTCTGAACTTCTAATGAAAATACCTGTACATTCAATTGAAATAACTGAACAAAAGCTAGGAGCCGTTCTTTAGTTATAAAAACATCGTTTATTAAATAAATGAATTGTACCAAATTTTGGTGAAGTTGTGTCTCTGGCAGTGAACATTAATTCTTTAGTTATGGTTATCCGCCACAATCAGGTTCACAATGGAACTTTTTTATTTGTATTTCGGCCTTTGCTAAGCAATGACTCACTGGCCTATTAAGGCCCACTTCAAGTTTCTGCATAGTAACAAGTAGTTTAGAGGCTAAAAATGGCAAACTCTTGTCATCTCCCAGGTCACATTAATAGACCAAAAGGGACAAAAACTTGCATACAGACTTATACACTCAAGTATGGTGATTTCGATTTGATCCCTCCCGTTGTCTTATCATGTACCCTTTTTGAATTGCAAAGGATCATACAATCCCTTCCGATCTGTTCTTGTCTAGCAACTCGAAAATTTTCAAAGTCCAATTCTTTGTAAATAAATTCGAAATCTAAGTGGACGTAAGTGGAGAACATCAAATTTTGAATTTGCTCAATTTTAGGCCCCTTGATCATTTTGGTGATGATGAAAACGTCTATAGGTAGATTTGGACATGCTGAATCCTAATATAATTTCAGAATCTTTTATGGCTTTCCCTGGAGGTTCTACAAGGTACTCTGCAAAGAGGCTTCTTCCTCCGTTCACCTTGACCCTAAACTTCTGAAAAAATGTGCAAGCGATAGCCAAGAAGACGCTATAATTAATGAAATTCTGGTATGACTCAATCCTGCTGCATTAATGACGGGTCAAATAGTTCAGTACGGACTACAGGTCAAGCTGTTACGTATTTCAATGTGATATGAATGAACATGTTGTTAAGAGTCTTCTTGGCTATCGTTTGCACATTCTTTTAGAATTTTAACAAGTAAAGGCAAAAGGGTAAAAGCTACGAGCCATTTTGTAGAGTACCTCATAGCGCCCCAAGAAAAGGCAGTAAAAAAATTCTGAAATTATATTTGGATTCAGCATGTAGAAATCTATGTACACGATGAGACAATGGGAGGAATCGAGTCGAAATCACCGTACTTGAGTGTACATGTTGTGTGCAAGTTTTTGGCCCATTTGGTCTATTAATGTGACATGGGAGGTGGCAAGGGTTTGTCATTTTTAGCCTGTAAACAACTTGTTGCTATTCAAAAACTGGAATTGGGCCTTAAAATAGTCAATGATTCCAATACCGATTCGCATATAACTTCCTTCTGCCTCACTCACATCATTCTACATCGACCAACGTGTCCAAATCTGATCAGTTATATTGGTTTTTTTTAAAAAAAATAAGAAAATTTACAAAATTCTTCCTGAATTTGCTGAGATTGTTGGAATCATTTCTAAAGTCGTGGTAACTCAATTGTGCATCCAGATGACCAACGATTTAAGTGGCCGAATGTTAGTAATACCTACGTCGCCATGTCCACGATGACGCGTCGTCGTGAACGTGAAGACGTTGGTTTTACTTACACCCAACTGGCCAATCAACTTTTTGTAGCCACCACCAGTTTGATTTGAACAATTACTTTGAATTCTGATTCTGTTTTTGTCTTGATGATTCTGTAAAGAATAAATATTCATGACTTGGAATGAATCCATACAAAATACGGTCAACGACGGTATATCTGTTGCAAAATTTCGTCAAAATCTTTGTTTCCAGCTTATGAGTCACGACTATTTATATTGCCTCTATTAACCAATTGCGCACCATCTTATCGTCACTTCCGAATGACTCTAGTGTGACATTCGTCTAAAGTCTGCTCATTGAAATTAAAAATTTCAGTCTCCGCTGGTTCAACCTTTTGTCTTTCTTTCGGTTACGGAGGAAACCTGTTCCACTTTGCATCACGGATACACAACACTTGTTCGACTAGAGCTCGACGAAAATTCCAACTCATGGCCACATACACGAAAAAGTTGAATACTCCACTCAGTTGTGGGGGGAAGGAACGCAACACTGCCATGGGATATATGCACTGCCTCGCAATTTCCTTTGGTAAAATAATCAAGGAGAAATATATGAAGCCAGATGGTGCTTCTGTGAAGAGAAATAGCAATAAAATTGCTATCAGCATTTTGGTTGTTCTCCTTTCTAATTTTTGACGACCATCAAATGGTAATTCGGATACAGGCAAATTCAAGTCATTTTTCGTACGATTTGTAGACTGGTCACTGTTTGAACAACTTTTTCTACTGAGAAAAACGTCCACTTTGTCGTTTGAATTGGGATTGGTCATATTATTTCTGAACTTCTCTCTTCTCGTGAGTGCAAAAATTAGCTGAATCGTCACGATGATCAATACGAAACAAGCCACGATCTGACACAAGCCATAATAAGTTAATTCGAGGATGCGAATCATGGACCCAACTTGTGATTTATGAAAGTCACCTCTTTTGATACAGTACTTGGAA
This sequence comes from Arrhopalites sp. Gr-Col-00791, assembly GCA_034694425.1. NCBI lineage: Eukaryota > Metazoa > Arthropoda > Collembola > Symphypleona > Arrhopalitidae > Arrhopalites > Arrhopalites sp. Gr-Col-00791. Next base: position 3,442 of record JAQHQX010000837.1, on the reverse strand, counting down.
TTACATTTTCCCATGATGCCACGAAAATTCTGAAAGTTGTAGGTAACTTGTAAACCTGCACTGGAAAAGGATGAATTGGAACGTGAAAAGTTCTGTTCCTGGATAGTCAGCGAAAAGAAGGACGGCCAGCACATGATGAGGTTGCCTACAAAAATTGAGCTTAAAATCCATTTGGCTCTATTTGTAGTGCAGAGTGTCCGAGATTTGAAGGGGTGGACCACAGCAATATAGCGCCAAACTGACAAGGTAGCTGTCGCCAGTACGGAGAAGCCATGGCAGGTCTAAGGAGAGAAACCCAAAGTGAGAATTATTTTGCTGTTCATGTACTTGTATAAATCCATTTATCAATTTTCAATGAGAAGAAACTAAATAACTAAGGCTCTCCACGAGTCTGTGTGTTGAACGAGTCAACCGACAAGTTGACTCGTTTGAATCGGTCGACTCGTATTCAACCGACTCGCGATACACTAGACCAATTTCAGTATACGAATAGGGGCTAAATTTTGAAGTGTCTCAGATTGGGGAAATGAAAGTAGAAATTCATGTGGAGTTGATGGGAGCACAATTTGGTCAAATATCAAAATGTTTCAAAATTATCTTGTGGTGTCAAACTTATTATTATGAAAGTTCCGAATTGCATTCAAGACCGTTGGAAAACTACCAACCTAAACTGCACTATAATTTTTCAAGCTCTATTCGTGGTTAATTATTTTACCAGAAATGGCTGTTACAACCCGTTACTTTGGTAAAAATTTTTAGTTCAAGTTGGTTAATTTTGCAGTTGATTACATGGAAATACGGATCAACCCTCATTTTCAAAATTCTTTTCAAAATAATTTTTAAATTATATTTTGAGTTTGTTCAGGTAACGGGGAGGTCTCTCAGGTGAAAAAAGTCATTGGACACAAAATTCACTTTTTTCTACAATCAGGTCCAGTGTGTGACGTACAAAATTATGTTTCTCTCTTTTCACTCACTTGACTCGTCAAATCAGAGACGAGTCAAGTGGGTTTTAAAACAGACTCGTGGAGAGCCTTAAACAAGAAAATTGTTTTGGAATTTAGATAATGAACTTTTCTAAAAAAATTTCGAATAAAATAGTGACATGACCGAAATCGTGTCGTAGTTCATTTAATGTGGTCGTGTATTAAATCAACTGCATAAATTTTGAAGAATCTACTTTATTTGGACCAAAACTTTGCACCAAAATTGAAAGACTGATCAGATTCGAAAAGTTTATGATAACCTTAAGAACGCTCCAATAAATGTAGTAAGTGACCATTTCCACCAGAGGAAAGTTTTCACTCAAAACTTTTTGTCTAGCCACAGAATCCGTGAGGAAGGCAAACAGGAAAACAAAATCAACTATTGAAATACCCAACAGAAACACATTGGTCGAATTTCTCATGGATTTCCTGGTAAATATGAGGATATTCAAAAGGTTGCTCAGAACTCCGACGATGCACAAAGACAAATTGACAACGAACATCTGTTCATATGAGAAAGTGTCTGTCCAAAATTGTTCATATTCTTTGCCACAATAAATTTTACTTTGATTGGAGCTCCAATATGTGGCTTGGACCAGTTCTTCAAAATATGTGGAATTATCCATCGTCTCTGTTTTCAACCGTGTCAATACCAAGTCGGAGAGTTTCACACTTTTATTTAGTTTAATAAACTAAATTCAGATTAGTCCAACTGTTGATACGAAATTCGAACACCAAACGAGCATCTTGAAATCTTCAGTAAAAGTGGAAACCAGATGGAGATTCCACGAATCCAAAAGTATAATTAAACAAGTCAGGGTCAGCACAATTTATGACCAGTTTAAGTAAAACGCACATCATTTTTTCCTTGTTATGCATCTTCACGAAACATTAAAATGTAAAATGTTCACAAGATGCTGGTATTATCATTGAGAATAATAAATCAGCCAACCGGCTAAAATTTCTTTATGTGAGTCGAGGACTTGAATTTTTATTCTGTAGATGCTTCACAACCACAAGAGGTAATGAGCGATTTATTGTTTCCTTCCTTCCATAAAATCAGAATCTGAAATACAGACAATTTGTAGTTGATGTAAGAGTTTAATGTGAATATTTGATAGAATTGGTTAGTATTCACCTGCACATGTAGTTTTTGGAATATAAAACGTAAGAGCTACATTAAAGTGAATATTGCATCAATTGTCAAGGACAGAGATGAAGACGATTATTTATAGTTGAATGAAATTATTTTGCTTAGGTAGCGTGACTATGGAGAAGCTGGCTTCAATTTTCCACTTTATGCCCGAGGGCACAAAATTGCACAAAAGGAATAAATCCCAATTCTTAACGCTTGTGTACTTCATCACCCACATGTTAAGGGAAGAAATGAAGAGGAATATGCTTATATCATATCAAGCTATGTAATTCAGTACTAATTGAATTATTTACCCATGCATACACTCACATACTCATTAATTATGAATCACTATGTATTACTCCTTTAACATTAACGTGGATGGAAAATCTGCCATTTCATCGAACCTGGTTCGGCGGAGAAAAAAATTTAATATTGGCTAAATGTGACGAAGGAAAGAACACTATCGGTTAAGACTTTAACATTTGGCTTGCAAAAATAAATGGGAAGGCGATCTTGCAGCCGCTAGATGCAAATAAAATATTGATGAGCATCAAATTCTGTTCAAAATTCTTGTTGGCAAAACTGGCTGCACGCAAGCTTTCCCATTTTAATATTCGACTGAAATTAGCTCTAATAACTCAGAAAAATTTCATTAAGGTTTGATGTCTGTAACTCTGTCCAACAACCACCGTTTCAATCAAAACTTTCTCAGTTGACAGTCTTTGACATTTCTAACATGTTTACAGCCGGAAATAATTTTGTGACCTCTGGTGCGACTTTGCATATTGAAATGTTCTGCTGATGCCTTAAGTAACAAAAATTTGAAAAAATTTACAATGACACACAAGAATATGGGGAACAAAGTTGCCTTTTGTAATTTCCCGAGATACTTGACTTGTTGACCTCTGTGGTCATTTGGAAACTTTAACCACGTCTGGAAGTCAACTTTGTTCGCCATATTCTTGTTTATTACTCTGATTTTTTTCAGGTTTTTGTAACTGAAAGAGTCAACAGGACAGGGCAATACGCAAAGTGACCTCTAACGGTCATATGGTGGGTCAACAAAAATTTTCGCCGACATCACAGATATAGACACGGGTTTGCATGTCAACCTCTCAATTTCCAGAAAAAATATCACTACTGTAGAGAATAAGATGCATAAATCCGAAAAACCCTTGTCCAAGACATGAAATATTCGAATTTGGGGGTAACAGAAAGTGAAGAACAGCTTTTTTCTGCTGCTTATAAGGTGTTATGTCAATTGGACGACACCTGGTCACTTTATATTGAAATTTGAGCAGGCCCAATTTTGACTCTT
>JAQHQX010000836.1:0-10818 GCA_034694425.1 Arrhopalites sp. Gr-Col-00791 | reverse complement strand
CATTCCAACGATAACTGAATTCCGTAATGTTGACCCCAATACCCAGTGTGCCGAATTCAACTTTGTCACCACTAATCGAGCGGATGCCGAGGTATGTTACACGTTCTAACTTCAATCATGTGGTTGCAGTGAATTTTCTGAAATTGACGGTCCCATGCCGTAGTACATAGAATATGTGGAATAAAGTTGACATTTTTTGTTGTCTGAGAATATAACCTCAGAGAGCAGGGGTATTAATTTCCGGAAATGCGGTACACGGTATACAAGCAATATGCTAATTCATGTAACTTTGTTCCTTTTGTTCTCAAGGGGAAGTCGTGTGATATCTACACGCCCATGCGTGAGGGTAGTCCCATCTCCCAGCCTCAAGTCTTCAGATATGCCATTTAGCCCACTTTTGAGAGAACGAGAAGATTTATTTTATAATTGAAGTTCAACTTTAACTTTATTTCAAGCTAAAATTCAATAGTCATGTCAAGATTTCTAGTTCAGTATAAAGCTTCTTATCAGTTCGCCTAACAGCTCCTTCAGCTTATTTCAGTTCGCGAACTGTTTGCTTAACAGCCCATATTTCAAAGGTTCCGTTTCAATACAGGCACATTTGTAAGAGCTGATAGATAAGGAGTTCCTGGACTGAAAATGAGCTGAACTGATCGTGAGCTGAAAGTTCCAGCTCAGTTCAACTTACGAAACTGAATCGAACTGAACTGATAAGAAGCCTTAGTTAAGTTAAACTTTAATGTAAATTAGTGAAATTAGATTTCGTTTATTCAAGTCTACACTTTGTGATTCGTGATTACGATTGTTATTAATTTAAATGGTCATGTCGAGAGAATAAAAAAATACAAGAAAGATATAATCAAAAAGTTAATCTAAAATTGAATTGTGTGTGCATTTCATTTCCTGTCCTTCTTCCCTTGTTTCTCTTTGGGTAGAGGCACGAGGACAGCTTTTAAAAAATCTTTCTGGATTTCCTTGGCAATTTTATCGGACTCCTCGTTGAACCGTTCTACCAGTTGCTCGATGGGTGAGTTCTGTTGCTCCAGCTTCTTCCAGAGTTTTTCCATGTCGATGTGGAATCGTTTTTCCATGTTCTGACTGATCCTGTTCATTTCCGTCATGGGCAACGTCGATACCATCTTTTAATTCTTCACCTTAAAATTACAAATCACGTTCAAAATGACCATTTTGATTAAATATCCAGAGAACCCAATTGCAATTTATTGTTTCGGTACAACTTTACTTTAGTTTCGTCTAATATTTATTTATTTTGACAAAAGATCAGTCAATGTTACTGTAGATATAATTCCAAAATTTAGGTTACGCTTAGTTTGTGATGGGAATTTAATTTACGTTTTTCGGATCAAAGTTTCATTTAAACTGAGAAAATTTTTGAGATTTAAGAAGCTAGTTTTTACCAGTTTCCAATGTGGGATCAACCTGAGGCTTAACGGGAATTCAAGTCAAATTAATCTCTGGCTAGATCAGTTCTACTTCAGTTTCTAAATCCTGATGTTGACTGACTTGACCTGATGGAATCAAGTTGATTTTATTTGGATTGAGAGGAGACTCCAAAGTCAAAGTCAAATAAAATGAAACGGAGTGAAAGTGTCGAGACGTCTTTACATAATTCGAAAAATTGTTTCTTTTGTCATGAAAAATCTTGTTTGTTTGCCATTTCATTGACAATTAGTCTGCCGGTCTCCCCGTCATTGAATGCATTTGGCTTCCCTGATATTTCAGATTGAGTGACGAAGGCTGACAGTAAAAGCGGGGGGATAGGACGTGTGGATTTACCCACTTTGGAATATTTTGTGTCAGTGGATGAGAACAGTGGCCACTCGCAATTGACTCTGCTACAGGCTGTAGCCTACAGCTCACAGGCCATGAAGTGAATGTTCAAAAAGCAGAAGAGGGTACCTGGGATTGTGGCAGAATTTCAATTTTCCTACAGTTTCGGAATTTATGCCAGTGGCAAACGGCATCCACCTACTGTAGTTTGGATTTGACTCAAATAAAAAATTTTTCTGCTTTTTTAGATTTGAGCGGGTCGATGTTGAACATGCAAATGGGAAGCAGAAAACATCCTCATTATTTTGGATCTTGAAAAGTGAGACATTCCAAACTCGAGAAAGTGAAACAGACTCGCACTCTTTTCCTCAATTTAAGCAGATGGGGAATTTGGATGCAGACAAACATTTCTCGTGTTGTTTTTTGCATCTTTTTTCCTATTCACATTTCCAATGGCGTCAGAGTGACTTTGACCTTGAGTCTGGCAGGCAGCATTTGTGACCAGGAAACAGCTTTCCTGTTGAGATTTTCTAACTTGAAGTGTTCTCAAATGTGGAATTCAAGTTGCGGCTACCGAATTAAATTCATCGGTCGATTAGTTCTAGCAGCTGAAATCAAAATGAAAATGGTTGTTTCTTGTATGAGGATGATAAATTAAATATTCCCATGTATGTAATTTGAGTAGTTGACAACATTTATCTGAATTGCATTATTTAGTTGAAGTCATTTGTTCTGTACATATTTCAATATTCAAACTGAATGGACCATGACTGTGCATCCTAATTTAGAATGACTAGCCAAGATTTTGATAGCTGACTATATATTCGATTTGTATTCGAGATTCTACAAGGATCGAACTTCATTCAAAGTCGCTGCTTGTCGTAAACGTTTATAGATCCCTTGTTACACTGAGGTAATTTATGTGATCTTTCTATTCCTTATTCTTATTCTGCCACCACAATTCAAATAAACAACAAAATTTTACAATTAGCTGCATCTGATCTGTCGATGATGCTGCATTTCCTAATAATTGTCCAACATTTCAATTACTAATTTTGCATAATGTTCTTTGATTAATTTTTAAATTTAATTACAGTTTAAAGGAAAGTTTTGGCTTACATGTGTCGTATCAACAGACAATTGCTCAAACTTATTGTTGGTATGTTCGTAGTGAAGGGAAATACCCATACGCCGAAATTAAATTACCAACAGCCTAATTGGGTATCAAGTTCGATAATTACATTATCCACTCGCGGAAATGTTTGACAAACGCTGATTGACTGACACGACCAGTTAAATTCAGTTTGATTGTTTCAAAACTTTTAATTTAGGTATTAAATTGTATTGTATTAGAAACAAGTGTAAATAACATTGATGGTATAGTCTATATTTCGATTTTAAAGTAAAATTGGAAGGAAACATTTTGGCTCAATTTATTTCCAATTTGCTGGTCAAAATTATTCAAAGTTTTAATTCTTTACTTGACAAGCACTCAGTGCTTGTCAGTGCTTAGCACTGACGTTTGAATGATTTTGCCCTAGTTTTTAGGAACGAAGCTCGTTTATGCTCTAGTTTATTAAGTCGTGTTTGGCTAAATACCAAAGGGTATCGCGGACAGAGGAAATTGTTTTCTCCTCAATTGTCACCACTCTGAGGCACTCCCTGTAAGATGGAATGCAGATGGATGCAAAATAGTTTTCAACACCTTTCAAAATGCAAATCCAACGTCATACTCAAAAACTCATCAAACTACAGATGAAAATGCATTTTCAGTTTTCAAACTCAATGAAGTGGGCAGACAGATGTCGTTCAGATTGTACAGAACATGTTATGCCGAGAATTATTTATTGATTCAATGAAATGGTGATTTAGAAATGTCAAAATTGATATAAAGAACACTAGGTGCAAGTATCCAATGGACATGAATGGGAATAAATTGAATCGAAGCATATTACGTCTGGATAAACATGACTTGGGACTTGCCCACGGGAGATCCGTCGTACATGGGCGTAACGACGTAACAATATATTGTCTATTTGAGAGGTCCAAAACGAATTTAAGCAACAAAACTACAAGAGTTATACTCATAACCACGACTAATATATAAGGTCTCAAGTACAGGTGGATTCATCTATCAGGAAATTTTATCCGCAGGTCAAACGAACAAAGCCGGTAAAGGTTCAAAATATTGGAAAATATTTGTTGGCTTGGAACATTTTTTTTAAAAAATAAACGAGTTTTATAGAAACTTTCAAAATTAATCGTAGTCTATATCTCTTGATCCTTCATATAATGAACAAATATGGATTCAACCACTTGTACTCTTTGACATCAGGTTAGCAAAAGGTACTTCAATGCCTTCAATTAGCACATGGGGTTGTAATCCGGTATCAAAATAAAAGGGTTAATAGAGACTTTCCAAAACAAATCTTTGTTTTTGGAAGTCTCTAATATCTTTGCGGCACCAAATATATTCTTGCTGGGACTAAGTTTTTGAGCACTACAAATGCTCACTTTGGCACTAAATTCTTAATCACTAAAAGCAGCGAGTGCAGCGAGCAGTTAGAGTATACTTGAAAACGCATATTCTTGGTGCCACATGTAGTTTTTTAGTGCTGAATGAATATTCTTTGTGCCAAATGCAGTAAATTTTAACTGAGTAAAAATAGTGCCACCTTTATGAAAAATGGTGCCACGAAAAAATACCATCCAAAATTAAATACTGAATTAGAAATAATTCCAGAAAAATCTTCCAATCGATTCTTTTCAAATTGTGCAATTCCCCAAAATTTTAGTTTTATCCAAATTCTGATTGTCAGAAAATTCCAGTTGGAAAACAAAGATCAAGTAGGTTACCAAAACTCCTAACATCTGATCAAATTCAAAACATAAAAATTATTTTAATGTTCAATTTAATTTTCCGAATAAAAATGGCACAATTTTGAACTCACACTGGGAATGAGACTGTAGTTGATGGAATACATTCCACTAGCCGTCAGCCTCCACTTCCAATTGGCGATCCATTTAATCAAAGTTCTCCAACGTTGATTTCGCTTCTAATAAAAAATGAATTGATTCATAACCGACTATTGTGTAGCTACAATTAATTTTAAAAATAATTAAGAATCCTCAACCAAAATGAAAATCACAATTATTTTAATCAAGAATGATTCTCTTTGGAAAGGAAATTATTATTCTCATGTGTAATAATTCTAATATAAGTTTATTTGTCATACAGAAATTCGTTTCCATCGGCCACTTGTCCCTCCTCTTGTATCTGTGAGTTGCTTTTCAACCAACAACTTTTTGAATTCTTGTCTCCTACTAAATATCTTAAATATTAAAAAAATCCAAACAGATTAATTTTCAGTTCAACTTTTCGAGTTAAAAACTCGCTAAATCAAACTTGGTTTATTTTTGGTTCAAAGTTCAGAAACTAAAGCACCAAATACAAAATAAAAGTAATTTTCAAGTTGTAGCCTTTACATTGCTCTCAATGGAATTCCCAAGACTGGCCAAGAGAATGATGTACATGAAGCTGGCAACAGCTCCCATAAAATCCCATCCAGTTCCACCTCCTCTGTTCCAAAAGAAAGTCTGGACACTCGTAAAGAAAAAAATTCCATACTCCAATACCAACAATTGACAATAAAGTCCACCAACTGTTCCATAGATTTTGAAGCAATTTTGAAGGGTCAACCAATTTTCAAATATCCGTCTCACATCACAAACCTCAATCTCTACACCTACACCTACCCTCCTCTCAAGTCCCGACTCCTCCTTCTCATACAAATCCAATCCAACTTGTTTAGTCCATTTGAATTTGCCGTCATTTTGAACTATTTTGCAAAAATCGTTGTAGAGATTTGTTAGTTCTGTTCCAACCAGAACGAGGGTCACTATGACCAGGACGAATGTTACAGACATGTTGAAATTGAAAAAAAATCGCAAGCCATAAAGTAAAGAGGGAATATTTGGTAAAAATATAAAATTTTTATTGAGGACATGATCTTGTACAAAATCATCCGTATTGTGGTACGCAGTTAATTGAGACAGGATTATAGAACTAAAATAAATTCCTACAGACAGGATCAAGAGGATTAACAAATTATTGGAATTTGATTTAACTCTAATGGGTTCATTGAAGACGTAGAGTGAAGTCATGAGACGAATTAAATGGCAAGTATTGGAGGCATAACAAATCCCAATTAAATGGTACAAGCAGTTTGCCATTGGGTATAAAATATTCGGAAGAAAATAGAATGACTTTAATGCGGAACCACTCGAAATATTGGGAGTTGCCACCAACACAACATTATTGTAAATCAAGTCAAAATACAAGACAGCAAATGTTAGAATATATAAACATGTCAGAATAGTTACAGGGCGGAACCATTTGAAATTGAAATTGGGTGAATGGACGAAAGGGCTTCCTAGAGGCAAGTTGCCGCTGTATTTGAGGACAAAAATCAAAATTTTTAAACGAGTCGACACCATCTTCAGTTTTTATTGTGATCCTTTCTTTAAAGTTTTTAAACGTTTTAACACGGTTTGGTGGTGAATGAAGAAAAATTTTAAATTCTTTGGCGGCAAAAGATGCAAATGGCAGTTCAAAATGAAACTTCAGAGGCGAATGTGGAATTTGAAGTGTGATGAGTTTAATGGAGGAGAGAATGGACGTAGAAAGAAACGAAAAATAAAAACTCATTGGCCAATTTGGTTAATGGAAAGCGAACATAGAAGTTGAACTTGTGTAATTAAATGGACTACCCACAATGTAAACAAAAAGACTTTGACAATTAGAGGGAAAGTGGAATTTCTGAATTGATGATGAGTAGTCACGATCATAATGTAGCGTGCTCATCCGGGACAAATAAAGCCCAACCTTATACTTACAAAATAAAAAAAACTCACATAAAAAATGACAAACTGCTCAAAACTACTATTTGAAAAATCATTGAAGCAGAATCTACAATTGCAGACACATTTGGGCCAACGAAAAATCAATGACATCATACCTTTCGGAAACATTGATGGAAAATGCTTCTCTAACCATTTCCGGATCGCCTTCCTTGGAAATGTACATTTCAAAATTATGATAAACATCATTTTTATATTGATTTAATGCATAAGGTGGAAGGGTGTGACTAAACTGAAGTATGAAATTCATCTAGAAGTTATTTTTTATGGAAATAATGTGTCGACATTAGGATTCGTTGTTGTAGAAAAAAGTGGTCGTCAGGATCAAAAATCCGACAAAAGTAATGTGCGGAAAATTATATTACCTCCTTTGGCCACTGTAATGAGAAATGGAATCAACTGGGATCTGAGATGGCACCTTCGGGTTCATCATTGACAATGGTCATCATAATCCCTGTATCTTGAAGATGTTTGGATTCTAATGTATGTGCACAGAGACAATTGATACGTATATTTATAAGCACATACTCTGCAATGAGTATTTCACAAGCACATGACCTTTATTTCACGTTACGAGCACACGTTCAAGGCCATAAGACATAACAGTGATATAGTTAAGCTACAAGCACAAACCTTTTATTGCAGACAATAAAAAACTATTCATGGACTTGTACATTTGGACCAAAACTACGTCAAAAGGAGAGTGATGCAACAGGGGGCACCCATAGGGTTCCAGTAAAAGCCATTTTTTGAGTCTTATCCAGGCCGGGACAGTAAAAGCCAGTGGTTAAAACCAGTACTTGCCGGCTTTTACTGGTTCTTGCAGGTTGTAACCAGTAAAATCCAGTGGTTCCGGCCACTGGTTAGAACCACACTCGAGTCCTAGTCACCCTGCCATGTTAAAAGAGCTGTCGACATCCTCCCCCATTTTTAACATTTTCTTCAAAGGGACAAATCACATTTGTATCCCAAGTATCAACCCTTTAAGTTGGAAAACGAACCCGCCAGGTCATAGACCAATTTTCGGGTCGTTTGTAAAATAAAATCACCGTTTTGAGATATTTAAAAGCTTTTTCGTTTTTTCATGTAGAATGTTCATATTTGGAAATTAAGTTGACATGGATGTGGGACAGTTTTTGACTAAGTATCAAGTTTCCCCCATGTGACCACTGACCTTCACAGGACCAGCAACTTGAATTAAATATTTGACATGTTCAAAATTCGAACTTTGAATTTAGTTTATCGAATTCAAACTATTTTTAGCTTAAAGTGGAACATCTACATATTTTTCACGGTTGGAATCAGAATTTTGCATAGTGGCAACTCTTCATGACAACCAACAACATTTGTCACAGCGAGGGTTTACGATTGGCCCAATCGGATTGGGGGTAAACAGAGTCGTTGTACAAGTCCCTGGTTTTTGGGTATGTAATTCCCTTGTATGGATATGTAATTGGATTGTAATTAATAAAAAACTACATCCAAATCCGGGGGCGCCAAATGACAAACGAACCCGCCAGGCGGGATTATGTAAATCTTATTCCTATGAAAAACTCCAAAAATGACAAAGTGTTCGTTTGTGGTGTGGGAGAACAAAACATGCTAAAAATCTGAAACCTCTGGACCATGACTAGGTGAAAGTCAGCAAGGTCAATTTATACTTCATGCACTTCTTCAGAGTAACCTAATTATTTATAGAAACATCAATCAAGCTTAAATTGACCTTTAAACATTTTGAAAAAATATAGTTTTAGATTTCAAAGACAAAGTAGGGAATTAATCTCAGGATATTTCCACCCTGCATCACTGGATTGGACCGCATAATTATGATGAAATTACAATAATTTCAATATGACACGACAATCCCAATTCAACTCACATGTCAGGGGTCAACTCGATCTGTAATTAAAAAGTGGCATTCAGTAGTGGATATTATCCGCTATAATCAGCGTCAACACATAATCATTATTAGGCTGGCGCCACAGTTTATTTTTGTAACTAAAATGGTTTTGTGATACAACTCCGCAGTTTACCCAATGAGACTTTGTCAAATTCGATCCTCTTTGTAGCCACAGACATAGGCAGTTCACTTGGTCACTTGGACGATGATGTTGGTTGATAGCGTTGGACCCACATGAAGACTTAAAATTGACGTCAACTTGGAAATGCTTACGAGAAAAGAATACCTCTTGAATCTTTACATCTATAAATTTTTTTCCAAATTGAATTTATGGCCCATTCAAATCAATCTTGAGACAGCAAAGATTCAGAAACATGGCGCCAGATGGAGAATCCATAGTTGGAAATTGCTACACAAATTGAGTTGTATCTACAGTCTCTACATCTTTCTGCGTCTATTCCAGTCAATTTTGATCCCATCGAAGAATTTTGAAAAACATCTGACAGTCCACTTTTTTTCTGCATTGGCCTTTAATTTGGCGAATTTGGGAGCTTATATTCTATTCAGCAGGAATCTTGATGCAAATATTGCTGTCTTTAACAAAATATTTTCTAATACTTCAACAAATGGACTCGGTAAGATGAAAGTTTAATCTGACAGAACATGGGACATGGGACATGGGAGGTTTAATTGGAAAAATTGCCCCCTGTTCGATTGACTTGAAACTCGGTATAGAGCTTCCCCTGAGTCAGGGGCCCTGACCTTCCTGAACAATGTTTAATTTACCACTTTTCGAGTGACTGCCTCGTTTGACCTCTACGGGGCACCAAAGTTGGCCCTCCATTCAATTGGAACTGCTGAACTTCGACGCCGACTGAATTATTTTATTACAATTTACTGGATGATCGATCGAGTCACATATAAAATATTCGGAATAAAAATCTAACGGCGTCGAAGTTCAGCAGTTCTAATTGAATAGAGGGTCAACTTTGGTGACCCGTAGAAATCAAAGGAGACAATCACTCGAAAAGTGGTAAATTAAACATTGTTCAGGAAGGTCAGGGGAAGCTCTATATCGAGTTTCAAGTCAATCGAACAGGAGGCAATTTTTTCAATTAAACCTCCCATGTCCTTTATCATTTAAAAATGTTCTTGGACATTTTTTTTATTCATCAGTTTGATCAAACAGATTAAAAATCAGTCCAATGCAAAGTCAGATGAGTTGATTGACGGTCAACTGAGTTTATGAAGTAGATTTTAATAAAAATATTTTTCAGTTCTTGCAAAATAAAAATTCCACATTTTATTATTTGATTGATTTAGATGATCAAGAAAAAAATCGACCTTGGAACAAATACTCGAGGCAGGAATATGTGGCATTGTCATACCCTTCTTCTGTTCTTGAAATTATGACTGTCTGCATGATCATGTTTTTGACTGGAGACTGGGACCGTTCTCAATTGTTGTACTCATCATTACCTCTGGCATGGAAAAATGTGTACAAATTTTTCTTGCTCATTACATTAGATGGCGTCATTATTACTTTTATCGGTTCCATCTTCATGTTCATGATCCCAGTTCAAATTTTGGTTTTTCTTAAGTTGGACTCCAGCACCCAAGAAATCATGGAACGGTTGAGGTATTTAAACCGCCGAAAATGTTCGACATTTTTGATGAATTTCTAAATACGTTTAAAATGCTCCATTTGTTAAAATAAAAGTTCAGAAAATTTGATTTTAATTGGATTTTTTTGTTGGATTTTAGAAAAGTGGATCAGAAGGTATCCAAAGACTTTGTGATGAAAGTGTTGAGTGACATCAAAGAACTTTTGGTCTTCACTTTGTTGTAAGTTAATAAAATCGAGAGTAACCGAAAAATAAATTACTTCATTCAAATCAGAAACTAGAGGGACAATGAACAACTTTTAAGAAGGGGTTCTGGTGCGGGGTTTACTTATAAACCACCACTTAAAAAATATTGACCTGATTTTGGTTTACTTTTGGAAATTTTAGGTTTAACAAGTGTAACGCCTACACTATTTTTGCGATAAAATTTAACAGTCTCAGCCTCTCCTGCTTCTTTGGATTTTACACTATCCGCTACTTCACATTAGACATTTTGATGGGACTTTTCAACGGAGTCTTCACTCTCCATGTTGTCATGTTGTTTGCAGTCATGTACGAAAAAGCATTCAAATTCCCTGAACA
>JAQHQX010000835.1:0-10820 GCA_034694425.1 Arrhopalites sp. Gr-Col-00791 | reverse complement strand
AAATAATTCAGCAAAGCACTCCCGGACACATACAATTTGACACAAAAAGTTAATGTTCCAGAGGTCGCACAGTGTGCCAAAACGAGGTTATAAATGAACGGCCTCAATATTTTCGAGTTCGAAATCGTGATAAAAATCATCTTTATTCTGACGCAGGTTTCAGGTGGGGAGATTTTGGTGGAGTTTGAAAGTTTTCCAAAAATTATTTCTTATGAAAAAAGTTAGTTGAAGTTTGTCAAGTCCATTGACTCTTATGAAAAAACTGATCAACTCCACAGAGATAGAATTCCAAGCGATACCAAACTGGAATTAGTCCAAACTTCTAGAAGTGACGCTGAATTTTGCACAAAAATTGGCTGCAACAACCTGCAACCTTGCGTTTATTTCGCATTGGAATTTGTCTATTTTAATTGGAAATGAAGAATTCCCAGTGAATAAATTCTGCTTTGGAAAAAATAACTAAATATGAAAACACTTGCATGTGCTGAAAAAGATTGTGGAGAACTCTGGCAACCTCCTACTTAAAGTGGGACATGTCCCCATCAGCTTATTCAAAATGAGGGATTTATACTCGTTCGCTTTTTTATTGAAATTAGCACACTGTGGGTTGCCTTGAAAAATGATTTGCACCTGTGACACCGTAGGTCACAAAAATCTAAACAAAAAAACAAAGATACATGAGAAGATTCCACATCACATTCGTGTTTTGATCCTCATCAAAAATACAAAACTTTGCCCTCCTGGGGTCATTGAAAACTTTGACCTGTCACAGAGTTACAATTCGGGTAATACCAAAAAGGAGATTATGTTTGGCAGATTCGTACCCGTCTCTCCCATTTTCAGATTTTTATGACCAAGATTGTGACACGTCAGTTTACAAAGTGACGTCTTTGGTTTTATTCTCGTACACTTCACATCGAGTTAACATACTTATGTAAACTTAATGGCTAACATTATGTTAAATCGTACGAGAATAAGGCCCCTGAGAAGGTCAAAGGACCCCATCGGTTTTCGTAAAATTTGCCTAAGGGGATTTGGTATTTTTATACCCCAGTCAAAATTCTATCCTCCAGTGTAAAATCTGTCCTCCAGTCAAAAAACCACGTTCAAGTTATTGCGCAAAAGATTGTTTCGAGCTACTTGACCAGCCGTAAGTGTTTTCGGAGTTCTCTATTGCTTGCTACCTCAATCAAGCGAACCCAGTCGCCTGAGTGGTCAATGTGTCAGCATTGAATAAGTAGCTACGTTTGTTTCATTTAGGTAGCGAGCAAAGCAAAACGAGGTTAAAGAACTCCGAAAACGCTTACGGCTGACCAAATAGCTCGAATCAATCTTTTGTGCAATAACTTCAATGTCGCTTTTTGACTGGAGGTTAAGAATGTAGCTGTCTACACCTTGAGGTATACTTTGACTGGCTGGTACCAGTTTCAGGTCTGACCTTAGTAATCCCGAGTATTTTTGCACTTAAATCAAATTTCAAGCAGGCAGAAATTTATTCTGTGACCCATATTTGAAATATAGTTTTTCTGGGACATGCAGTGGAACGCTTTTTAATCCGAAGTCGGATTTTCCCTCTAATCTGAATTTTCATGGTCAAAAAAATATCTCTAGTCTTCTATATGTATACTTGACATTGAAAAAGAAATCAATCAATCAATTTTCTCCATGATCACAAATGACCTGATCAAGTTGTCAGACTAAAGAGCCGTCACATAACTAAACAAAGTGCTGGTTGACGACAGTCTCTGTTTTCTGTTTGCGCTGCTTGAATGACAGCTGGATATTGGGAATGTTGGAAATGGTCGCCCATTCAGCACACCCCCTTGACCTGTACACAACATTACATCGTCAACTAACGAATAGCACACGGATAATAGATACACGAACGGATAATTTTCGAAAACCTTCCTCTCATCTCAGAAATGTGAAATGCCACATCCCCATTTACCAATCCCCAACTAGAAACGGGAGAACAAATGGTGGGTTTCCTGTTCATGTTCAGTCAATGCAGCTGACCATAGAGCGTCTTCATATTATAGAGAATTTGAAATCCTATGAATTGAATTTGATACTAATTGAAAATGGAGTTGCAGATACTATACGAGAATCCAACTGTTCCAAACATTCGGATGGATTTGTTTGAAACAACAGTTTCCAATGGAAATGATAGCATCTTTGGTCTCTGCTATTTCAATTTCAATTGGTTCCGTGGAAATTATAATTACATTTCCAACTATTTTGAATGTGCCCAAGAGCCCATTGCAGATGATGATATATTGAATAGAAGTCCACTGAATGGGGGCTGCTTAAGGGAAATTCTGGAATGTCACAAAAACGTCACAGACAACGACCGAATCATGAATTGAAAATTTCTTGAAGGAACAATTAAGAAAATGGATATGCGTGACTACCAAACAGCGATGGTTCGACTACAGAAGGGTTTCGTGTTGGGGACAGTATCACACGCAAGTAGACATCATCCAATTTCGATCACGCTGGCCAGTCTCTCTTTTTTTTCTGCTTTTAACTGTACGACACTTTAGTAATGGGACTATCACTGACCATCGTTTAGAGAAAGTTTATATAATAATAATAATTCTTTATTGACTTAGGTATTCGCCTCATATCAAGTTTACAAACACATTTGCAATTTCATATTCATTTCATAGCTTGTATACTTAACTATGAGAAGGAGAGGGAGTGCGGATGGCAGTTTGCACAGGGAAGAAGGCTTATTGGTGACAGATGGGGCAGAGAGACTCAACCCGCCGTAGCTTCGGACAGTCGGCACCCTCTCGCGCCAACTCAGCTTTTTCCATCCACACTCTCACTACCTCTCGCGGAAGTACTTCACCACCCGGTAGTTTACCACTAGACTACCTGGGCCTCCCAGCTTAGAGAAGATCTATATATAAGATTTTGGCTGCCCAACGGAGAAGACATCAGCAGACTCGTTGGCGGAACATACTTGACAGATATTTATGTTGTAGGTTCAGTTAAAACTTGCAAATTTATAACAGCGTTCAAACATTACGGGAGCCGGTTGAGGTTTATTTGTAGCCATTTCAAATCAATATTTGGATTGTGATTTTGGTACAAATATTTTTGAACTCGTGTTTTGTGGCCACTTTTTCCATCTTGTGCAGTAGAGAGAATGGCTGTATATTGAGAGCGAGGCTGATGTTGGTGTTGAAAATTGTTGGGGAACTGTCCTTGTCTGGTATCAACTCGATATGGAGGATTTTGATAGAGCAGCCGAAATTACGATGAATTTATTCGGAACGCAGTTGCGAGGCATTAGGAGATTCACAAGGGAAAGCGTTGGGTAACAACATATGGACTTGTTTTGAGGATGTAGATCCTCATTGGAGGACTCTTCTTTACAAATTGGTACAAGTCGATCATGCAACTACATCTTTTCGTTCCCATTTGGGAAAAAATGGACCCACATCAAGCAGTTCAATTGGACCACAAGTGACTTTATGGTCTACTCCATTCAGCCCACTTGTCCTGCGGTTGAGTTCAGACCTCCTCAGGGATTTAGACGATTTGAAGAAATTAGCATACAAGAACTAGGAGATTGATTGGAAAACTCAGGGCTGATCGAGTTAGAATTTTTCGGTCAATTATTGAAGCTAACATTGAACCAGTTCACTGTATGTGTTTATGACAACGTTAATGACGCTGAATTTGCTTATGAAATTACTCCTCCCCTTTTGCCTTTACAAGTCTCACTTCGCATATTTTTCAGAGTGTAAGAAATTTGTTGATTGGTTTCCAATACTCGCTAAGGTCAAACCCATTTGCTAGCAACAGTTGGACGATAGGAAGCAAAACATCATTGAAATTTTTTTTCATGGATCCAGGACGGCTTTAATTGTAGAGGCGAATCGTTTCCAAACAACGTGGAACACATTCAGGATGGCCATGAGTAGAAATGATTTCCGGTGAGTTCCCAACAGGAAAATTCCCAACGGAAAGTTGCCAACGGATAATTCCCAACAGACAATTCCCAACAGGAAAATTCCCAACAAGGAAAGTTCCCCACATTTAATTCCCAACAAAGGAAATTTTTAATAAATAAATGGCTGTCATTATTAGCTCAGGTATTTTAATTGAAACTCCAGTAAATAAATTCAAACTCTGGCAAATATATTCAAACTCAGGTATTTTAATTAAAATTCCGGTAGGTGGAATCAGTGTTTTCGGTTATTCTCTAAACAAAACAATTTTACCGGAGGTTGAATTTATTTACCGGAGCTTCAATTAAAATACCTGAGCAAAAAATGACAGCCATTTATTTATTAAAAATTTCCTTTGTTGGGAATTAAATGTGGGGAACTTTCCTTGTTGGGAATTATCCGTTGGCAACTTTCCGTTGGGAATTTTCTTGTTGGGAACTTTCCTTGTTGGGAATTATTTGTTGGCAACTTTCCGTTGGGAATTTTCCTGTTGGGAACTCATCGGATACCAGTAGAAATTGACTTATTATTTTTCCCACCCCGAAAATTACGGATTTGACCCAAAGTTTTTTATTTTTGGCCCTCAAAATTACTATCCCGAAGAATTACGAAATTGGACCACAGTTTTCTATTTTGGGTCTGAAGTGTCTCTCGCCCTCAGAATTTTGAAATTGGCCCGGATTGCATATGGCCTCTAAAATAAAAAACAACCCTCAGAAAAACAAAACGAGACTTTAGAATTCTGAATTGTGCCCTCAAATTTGAAAACTTTAGAGACCTCTGGAGGTCAACCAAGTAAATATTCGAGAACAGATTACATAGCAACTTTGTTCAGCTTATTCTTCTTTACCACACTGAATTTTTTCAGATTTTTTTAACTTAAGGGTTCAGCAGGACCGGTGGATATGTCAAGTGACCTCCGGAGGTCACATGGTAAGTCGAAAAAAAATTTCGCCCACATCATAGTTACAAGCACAAATACCCATGTCTGTTTCTTAAACTTCAAGAGAAAAGATGAATACAGTAGAGAATAAAGTGCATAAATCGAAAAAACCCGTGTCTGAGACATAGAATACCCGAATAAAGCGACCACGGACATCTGGGAATAGCTATTTTCTGCTCATAATGACATGTTATGTCTATACGAAGACATCTGGTCGGTTTACATCGAAATTTGAACATTCCAAATTTTTACTCTTATCCAATAGGGTTCTTTAAGTCCAAAAATACCCGGTTTGACCCGCATAACTAACGTCCAAACAAAAGTTGGGCAATGGCATCGAAAATACCTCTGAGGAATATTGTTAGGGAGATGACTGGCCAATTTCAGGGTGGTATAATCTCTCTTGTGGTTTTAAATTCGTTTAAAGTGCGAAAATACAGCAAAATACCCGGTTTTACCCTTATAACTCCCGCCAAAATGACTTTGTGACAACACCGTCAAAAATACCTCTGGGGTACCATACTTTAAAGCTGTCTTGTAAATATGAAGGAGTCAGGGTCATTTGGAGAGCGGGAAATTCGATTTAAGTGTCGAAATACCCGGTTTTACCCGGATAACTTCTGGTAAAATGAAAATCAGACATTTTCCATAAAACTAACTTCGAAGAGTTACACAAGGCGACTACTGTTTAAGTTTGGTGGAGGTATAAATCTTTGGTTGCTTGGAAATTCGATTTAAGTGTCAAAATACCCGGTTTTACCCTCATAACTCCCGCCAGAATGACTTTGTGACAACACCGTCAAAAATACCTTTGAGGAACCATACTTTGAAGCTGTCTTGTAGATATGAGGAAGTCAGGATCATTTGGAGAGCTGTAAATTTGATTTGTGTGTCAAAATACCGGGTTTAACCAGGATAACTTTTGTAAAAATGAAAATTAGACATGTTCCATGAAACTACCCGTGAAGGGTGACACAAGACGACTACTGTGTAAGTATGGTGGTATAACTTTTTGGTTGCTGGGAAATTCGATTTTCCTATAAAAAGTGCTTTAAAAAATCGGTTTTACCCGGATAAATGACGGTAGTTGTGCCCTGGGATAATTTCCTTAAAAAAACCTCTTCCAAATGCTCTTAAAAGTCTACATCATGAATTTCAGGTATGTACGATGTAGGAGGAAGCCTGTGGAACGATTCGCTGCTGACTTGACGCTCATTGCGAGTTGTAAGTGATTTAGGAGTTCTCTAATCGCTGTCGACTTCAACCAAACAAATCTCCATTGATTTCATCCGTCAATAAGACCAAACCAAAGGTGTGGTGAATTTTTCGTGTGATGAACTTTCCGTGTTGAACTTGAGTTTCCTCTGATGAATTTTTCATGCACCACTAAGAGACGCACCTCCTCTTCCATTATTCTAGCATATAACTCATCTTTCATCTAAGTTTGTTATATTATTTGTTTAAAATTCACTGATATTCAGGTTAAAGTTAATTCTCAGTGTTTGTCATAAAACTTCAATCAAAGTAATTCGTTGATTTGTTAATTTAATTTAATCTGAATTAAGTTCATAAAATTACGAATTCTATCTACAGAAAAAAAGAGGGAGAAAAGAATAATTTTAACGGGGAAAAAATACAGCCTATTTATAAATTCAAACATTTGTAAATAGTGGACAATTTTTTGAAAACTTATGAAATTGTTCCTGTATGAGAGATGCCACAATTTTGTAAATTAAAATTTTTTACATGAAGCTAATACTTAGGTCTCTTACATTTAATGGTCTATGCTTGTCGAAGGTGATATTGAGAATTCTCTAATGGAAAGACAGTTATTTGTCCATGCCATTTCATAAGAATATCTGTATTCTATTTATGTTGACATTCGTACATATTTTTGAGTGATTTTGGCAAAAAAAATCCTATTGCCCAAAAAGCCTAATTTTTATTGCCCAAAAGGATTAAATTCTATTGCCCAAAAATCCTAACCTGAATGCCCAAATTTCTAAGTTTATTGCCACAAAAACCTAATTCTATTGCCCTGAAAGATTATATCCCTTTCTTTATAAGATACTTTTGAGTTAGATCTAATGATTCATCATGGAAGCTTTAGTGCAACTTCCATTGTTTTCAGTACTGGAAATGTATTACCCCATTCAGTTAGTCATGAAACAAATTTGCTGATTGTTAAGTTGCTGATTCAAAGTTAAATTGATTAATTAAAATGAACCAATTCATCAATCAGCAATTGGCATTGACGTTGACATTGACGGATGCAGATAAGTAACCAACAAATTGTCAATAATTCACTTGACATTTCTGATCTGAATTAAAATTGTCACTCATCACTCAATGAGGATCCTCAGAGGAAAAATAATAACTTGAAAAGCTGAATTAAAATATTAATATGAGAGTTGTTGTGTTAGCCCTTAGTTTTGGGTTGACCTGGGTTTTTGCCTGGGGCCAGTACGAAGCCACTTGGGAGAGTTTGGAGACTCGTCCTCTGCCCTCTTGGTTCGATTCCTCTAAAATTGGGATATTCATCCATTGGGGCGTTTTTAGTGTACCAGGATTCGGTGGGTACGAAACTTATCCTCAACACTACGCCGCATGGTTTTGGAACGACTGGCATTGTAAGTCCATAGTTAAATTTTTCTCGATTAAAAGTTTCTCGTATAAACGCGAAAATGGTTCGAAATTCTGTTGTGGAAAACTGCTACCTAATCTTTTTACTGAAATATCCAATTTGCTTTTTGATGGGGTTTGGAATTTGAATTGAATATTTAGTGACGATATTGAAATCAGAATTTAAATTACAGAGGAGTTAATGACCACTAAATTAAATTTGTATTTAGATGGCACACCCGAACATGTCGACTTCATGTCAAAAAATTATCCTCCAAATTGGACCTACCAAAATTTTGCTTCACAATTCAGAGCTGAATTTTATGATCCCTACAAGTGGGCAGAAATATTCCAGAAGGCCGGGGCAAAGTAAAGTTGTTAATTGTGATTAAAATATAAAGTTGTAAATGTCAATTAAACTTTTAATTGACATTGAAAATTGCAGGTATGTCGTGTTGACTAGTAAACATCATGAAGGATACAGTTTGTACCCTTCCAAATATTCCTTTGGGTGGAATGCCAAAGATGTCGGACCTAATCGAGATTTAGTTGGTGAATTGGAAATTTAACTTTAATTACAATTAACTTGTCTGTATCGTCCACTCCATATTTATCTCCATTTAATTGTTCATCTCGTCCTTCCATCCAATTATACAATCAAATTAAAAATTAATTTCAATGCTAATTACAATTAAAATTTTAGTTTATTTTTCAAGGTGATTTAGCTCAAGCGGTTCGAGAAACTGATATGAAATTTGGACTTTATCATTCAAGATTTGAATGGGTTTTTGCTAACCCCCTTTTCAAATCGGATAAGGAGAGTGGGTTTCATGAGGACGATTTTATTCGATTCAAATCATTACCAGAACTCTACGAAATTGTAATACTTTGAATTTTATTTTAATTATGTTCAAACTACAATTAAACTAGTAACTTCTCATCTACCTTCGTATACCGATGGTCAAATTAGAGTCACATTTTTTACAAATTTTTCAGGTTAATTTGTACCAACCGGAGATCATCTGGTCGGATGCAGCAGGTCAAATTTTAAATCACCTCCAACTTTTCTTATGATCTTTAAATGACTTGAAAATTATAACTCAAGTGATTTAATTGGATGCAGATGACGCATCGTCCGATTATTGGCAATCAAAGGAATTTCTTGCTTGGCTCTACAACGAAAGTCCTGTCAAGGATACGGTCGTCTCTAATGACAGATGGGGCAATGGTGAATTTTCATTTTTGTCATTTCTATTATTTCACAACTTGAGAGTTGCTGAATTGAATTTTAAATAATTTTGATTGCAGAAACTGTATGCAAACATGGAGGGTTCATGACTTGCAACGACAACTACAATCCAGGTCAGGTATTTTCTAAGTAATAGCTGATTCCATTTGTAAACTCGATCAAGGAACTAATTAAAATGGTAAAATAAAATGTTTAAGGAGTTTTGCAGCCATTTAAATGGGAGAACTGCATGACGGTTTGTAACTTGTAATTTTTTGGACTAGTTAAAAAAAGAGACAGTATTTCCTGTGAGATAGATTTTTTGTACAAATCTTTTTCAACGAACACTGACTAAGAGTCCTTTGACAATTCCCATAGTTGGACAAGTTCGCCTACGCTCATAGAAGGAATGCTAAACTCGAAGACTATCGTACACCTGACGAGGTCATCAAAGTTTTAGTTGAAACTGTTTCATGCGGTGGTGAGTTGAATCATTTAATTTTAATTGTAAACAAAAAATTTAATTGACAACTGGACACTCGGGTTTGCTTGAAATTGTCTTTTCTTGAGTCACGAGGTACTCGTGGCGAGTAACACTTTGGTTCGACTGTAAGAGAAAATTGTGCATCTTGCAATTGGATCACTCGTCAATTTGGTGGATTTCAGTTGCGTTGATACAGCTGACCTGACCTGCACAAACAGGTCTTATTGTAAACTGAATATTTTGCTAGGAAATCTTTTGGTGAATGTCGGTCCCACGGCTGATGGGATAATTTCGCCCTTGCAAGAAGAACGACTCATGCAGATGGGAGAATGGCTACAAGTGAATGGTGACGCCATCTACGATAGTCAACCCTGGACAGTTCAGAATGACACAATCACTTCTGGTGTCTGGTAAAGACTTGATGACAATTAATGGGAATCTTTCAATATTTAATCTCATTTCTCATTTCATTTACAAATTCCCAAAAAAATCATTTCCGAAGTTTCTCAAATTTCTAAAACTCGTGTAAATTTTGCAGGTACACAGCGAAGCCAAATGAAAAGAGGATTTTTGCTATTCTTTTATCGTGGCCAGATGGTCCAGTCCATCTTGGCTCTGTAGATCCCAGTGGAGTTGCCAGTATCGAAATATTTGGGTCTCAAGGAATTCTCAATGTATAAAAATTTCAAAATTCCCTCTCTTTCCATATTTTTGAATGTGAGAAAAAACATAATAAGTTATTGATGTATAAAAATTGTGCTTTTACCTTTTAGTGGACACCGGCTAGTGATGGTATCCTCGTCAATCTTCCAAGACCAGACGAAAATACTTCAAAATGGGCTTGGACTCTCGTCATTAGCCAAAATTAAAACTACTTTTAGGAAAATATGTGCAATTAGAATTAATATGAAACCAAGACACAATTTCAAGCATCCGTTGAAATTTGAATTATGAATTCAAATTCTATTTTCAGTTTCAGTTTGTTCATGTGAACTAAATAAATTCAAAATCTACAAGTTTGAAATGAAATTCCCTACCACAATTTTTAAAGAGGATATTTTGACTTTTGAAATCAAGACACAATCAACATATTTAAATTCCAGAGCTGGACGAACAACATGTCAAATTAATGAGGTATTTTGTAGCAATTTGAAACTAAGCGCCAGATGATCAAATTCATTTCTTTAATTTGGTTTCGAACTGAGGAATTTACAAAAAAAACTACAGGCCAATTTTCATGAGGTCAACTTTCAATAAAAGAACAGACAAGGTTTACAAAAGAAATTTCACACATAATGGCCTACATAATGGACAATCGACTATGAAGGAAGAATCTTTTCTTTTTTTGAAATTGAAGGGTTTCTTACAAACAGATTTAATTGAAAATTTAATAAGTTTTGACGCCATAAGCGGCACTTGCTTTCCTCGCAAACATTCCGTAACCGGATGTTGGTGGATAAGGATCCGGTTGATCTTCAACTGGAACATATTTCGGTATAAATTTGTTATCCAATGGAGCCAATTCGAAATCATCATCAGGAAAGACAAAAAATCCAAGAGATTGACGTGCAGTCTTCTTCT
>JAQHQX010000834.1:0-10820 GCA_034694425.1 Arrhopalites sp. Gr-Col-00791 | reverse complement strand
GGGGTGACAGAAAATGTCACTGTCATATCATACAGAATGTCAAAATATTATTTTACGTTTTGCCTGACAATTATTTTCTTTTGTACTGACATGGAATTTTTGTCCTCCTAACAATTATTTTATTAAAATACTGACAATTCAATTAAAAATACTGACAATTATATATTAGCCTTTCAATTATGCAAAGAGTAGGAGTATTGATTTTCAGAACAAATTTCAAATTACATTTTGTAAAGGTAAATGAAGAAAGACAATTAATTTGAGAACAAATTCAAAGATTGAAGAATGATCCTCATAGATGAAATGTGGACTAAAATTGTCACATGAGAAACATGGTTGATGCATAGAAATGTAGTTGGGTCCTAAATCTGCTTTCTACCCTTTATCATATCATATTATATACATTCTTTTATAGATTCGCCATTCTTGTCGAAATGACCTTGCTCTCATGTATAGTAACACTCAAGAGAAAGAGCGCAAAAATCTCGTCGCGAATCTATTCTCGTAACAAAATGTCAGTTGAGGCCAAGGGTATGTTATTGTAGATAAGTCGCTTCTCTTAATTACTCTCTAGTTCCCTGGATTCAGTATCGATTACAGTCAAATTGTGTTTTAACATTAAAATGAATTGTATCTTATGTTTAATTCTATTGTGTTATCGACGTTCCAACCATGGACGATGGGTCTCTTATTGTACTCGTAATTGCAAATATCACCTGGGATGGAGTAGACACCACAAGGGGGAGAGTTCCTCTTTATCCTTGACAAATGGTAGAAATGAAAGCAGTTTTTACTCGGGATGAAAGTTGTTTCGATCCCATATGTTCAAGTCAGTAGATGAGATACCCGACTAGAAATGATGCCCATGAATGGAATGGGTCTAAACTCTTTTTCCTGTGCTGCGTCATGAGGTCTGGGTGGCAGTTAAGACTTTATTATTTGTTTCTCAATACCATCATTGATACAGGAAATTGTATTGACTTTTACTGTGACTATAATAAACTACTATTTTGGTCATAATAAATTTATCAAAACTTCGAAAATAAATAAACCAGCAGCAATGCACATGGTGAAACCAAATACTCGAAATATCAGATAAATATCCGATGTGCTCAAACCCAACGGAACAAATTCCTCCACATCCTTAATAACTCCAATGTTGAGAATCCTCCTCTCCAAAATCTTATCCGATTGAAATTTATACCATCTCATCCATAGCTCATGGATTCCTGTATGAAAAAGAGCTCTCATTCTGTTGGCTACATCATGCAGATATTTCGCTCTCAAATTATTATCTTGACATATTTGATGGCTCACCGTGTAGAATGTTTGAAAAGTCATATAATCTTCTAGCTCCTCCTTCTCATTATGAAAATACTTGAGCCCTTTGTTACTCCTCATTGCTTTTTGAAACTGTTCCAAAAGTACTTGAATTGATTCTCTAGGACAATCAGAAAAGTCTTCGGTCTCGACAAAATTGTTCCAACAACTTGATGCTTATACTGTTCTAATGCAGTAGAACAAAATATTTTGAATTTGTTCATAATGGACCAGCTATTAAAATATTATTGACAACCTTGAACTTTCTTTCCTAAACATTTGTTATAAAATTGTGTCAAATTATTCTTTTCAATTTTACAATAGTCCTGACACATCCTACTATCACGTAAAAAGATTAAGTGAACATTGCTTATAAAATATGAACGGGGTAACTTGAAGCCTTTAAATCTAATCGGCAATCCAGACCAGTGGGTAGAAGAGAACGGTTCATTCTCAATATCATGAAACATGAATAAATCATCACATTTATCAACTTCAGGCCCGATGTAGTAGAACTTCGTATCATTTCTTTCAATATGACAATCTCTCAACTTGCTGAGATTACCCTCAAACTTGTATGGTGTTGCATATTCTGATTGCATCACAGCTTTGTACAACGACCCAACCATTAACGTAATGAAAAGCCAAAACCCAAAAAATATTTTTCGACATCCAATTAGACCACCACCAATATTTGTATTCTTCAAATTCGAATTATCCAACACCAAACTATAAGATTGCTCTAAAAAGATTCTCATCACCCACCATATGGTCAAGTTGAAAATCTGGAAAAATTTACCAATTTTTCTTAACATCATTTTCAAAGTCCAGAGTTGTCTTTCATGGGCGATAGTAATACCTAAAACAAAAGCTATCGCATTGTAGATGAGAAAAACGAAAAGGAAAAACCAAATTTCCATCCTGAGTGGTTTCAAATAAATATCCAAAGCTGGATGAATGCTCTTTGCACCACCTGAAGTAATAAACTTGAATGAGGTTGTCCTTCCATTCAAAGTTATTTGAATGATGTTAATATTATCTGAAAAAATCAGTCTATGTTTATCGAGACTGAACATGGCCTTAATCTTATTCTTGCTTAAATTGGATGAGTTAATTGCCTTTGTAAGAAAATTCACAATGTACAAATCCATCCCTTCAATAATATTTCTTAACATGTTAGTCACAGTCATATGTCTACCACTTGTTGTTTCATTTTGCCAAAATGAGACAATAGATTTATATTGAACAATAGATTGGTACCAAAGAAGTTCTGATCCATATTCTTCTACGTTGATGTAACATTTCCTCATCCATTCATTCAAATGGGCACCATCTTGAGCCATGTAGTTCCATTCATATGAAGTCAAATTATTTCCTCTTCTTTCCTTTGTCCATCGAAAATGTAGACAGTAGATTGAAAATTTAGTTGGAGCTTCAACAGAGGACTCATTTTCCCTTTTCATATCCCTTTGTGACTCTTTTAATGTTACCGGCGAAATTTTATTTGGAGTCACTAATATCAACGGGCTATGATGGATTTCGGGTTCAGAATGTAAGGAATAACATTTGATATTCTTCCATATGGAAGAATGGTCGTTAATATTGATAATGTGTGTGAGGATGAAAACGATCTTCGGGACCATCACAGAAACTCTCAAGATTCTTGTAGAAAAAAGTTCCTTGGTTGTATTTTGAATGTACCGGAATCCGTAGAAATTACCGTCTGATATAGAGCACAAGTTGAAGCTCTTCCATACTTCGATGCGGCAATTGAGATGTTTGAGTGTGAGAACAACATTCAAATATTTTTTGAATTTCAATGACCGGAGATGTCGATTTGATTTAATGTAGAATCCATCGTACATCTTAATATTCAATTGGGGTAACCTGGACTTCATTTCAATATGATTGAACTGCTTTTCAAAAGGGTTACGTTTTTCATTGTAATTGACACTATAGAAAAAGAGGAAGCAATTGTTCGTTTGGTCTTTGGTGAGAAAGGAATTTAAATCAAATGAATTTGAATTTGAATTGGGTTTGACTTTTATATCACAATTGACTAATCGAAGGGTTGTGAAAATTTGTTGAATTATTTCTAGAATTAAAATATTTAACAAATTTTTATAAACTTTCATGATTTCTTCAATTGAAAATTGAATGGATTAACTTCAGATTTTAATAGATAATTTAATTAATTTAAATTTACTGACGTGTCAGGATTTAAAGAGTTGGTTAGATTTAGGTGGACCAATTCTGGGCATATTCTGAACACAAATGAACAATTTTTGTTGTCTGCAGTGACCAAACATTTGGTAAGTCTTTTCAAGAATAATCCCTACATGTAGTTGACAAGCAGTTTTTAACAACAGATTTTAATTGTCCCTTTTTCTGTTTGTGTAAAAAATCTCAAGTTCATTTTGGATTGATGTGCCTTCACTTATTTCCTTAAATATTGAATTTGAAATTGTGTACAAATATTGGAACTTCCGAGTCAATTCAATAAAATGGCATCTTCAGTCAACTATCGTTTCACTTTGAAAGTTTATCAAATTACATTTAATTTTGGACAGCTTCTGTGTCTCATTTTGTTTGCTTTGTGCTTATGACAATTATTCTGTTTCACTGGTGCTTCGTTTCTTGTTGTCGTGCATGTGCTTGATGGGAAAATTAAGAAAGTGGACCAAGTGAATGATGCTCCAGTTTCTCACAATCAATTTTAATGAAATGGATGTTAGATTTTGTAAAGTAAATCGTTATTATGATGAAGTCATAGGAAATATCTTTATAAAAGAGAGTAAATTTCAAATTGTAATTGGCAATAAGTGTCACTCGAACGAATAACAATTACTTGGAGTATGGAAACTTCGAATGTGTTTTTTCTACTAAAGTAGAATAACAATTCAAAACAATTAAGGGGAATGAAATGTCTTTGTACCGACTTCCTATTTACTCAATTGATTTTCAAGAAATATATTCATTTTCATTTCTTTCAAATACATCGTAGATTCAAGTTGCTCATTAGTTTTTCCTTTATTCAATTCATTTCACTTTACACAATGAAATTCTGTTACCATTTCGCTCGTATATTTTATTTGGGAAAATTTTATTTTGTCCACAGCTTTATTTATGCAGGTAACAAGTGTCGCTCCGCTCCACTTGCCTGCAGGGCACGCAAGAGAAGCAGTGTCTCTGTTTAATTAACTATTATTAAGAAAACACCTATATAGTTTGGTCACCAAGAAACAGCGGCTTCTAATGCATACCAACATGTAACGAATTAGTAGAGCGATATATTGTTACCTAGTACCGGTAATATACTGGTACCTAGTACAGGTGACATACTATTACCTACAACCGGAAATAATGTAATACCGAATAACGGTAATAATACTTAAAAATGCATTCTCGTTTTTTAGTGTATTTGTTTAGTATTATTACCGTTATTCGATATTACATTATTATTTCCCGTACTAGGTAATAGTATATTGTTGCGAAGAATTCAAATCAAACAAATTATTCAGGGGTCAAAATCAATTACTTAGACGTCAAACCAATTATTTAGGCGTCAGAAATGAGAATTGACAAACTTGGCTGACGCCAAGTTCGTCAATCTTATAATGTATTATTATTACCAATAGTAGGTAAGAATATTAAAAAAAATTCAGTTTATAAGTATATTGGACGCTATAGACATATCCGAACCGTTATAGGTATATCCGGGCCGCTATATTATGAAATTTTGGTTTTTCATTTTTTTCTACGTGAAATCGGTGTCGCTTTTTTGGGCCTTTGTGATTTTTAGTTTATTTAGGTCCTAACGAACCTGTTGGTATGTATTAGAGCGTGTGTTTCACGATTTTTGAAAATTTTGCGCCCCAACTATATAGGTGTATTCTTAATAAGCTCGCTTACTGTTTTTATAAGCACGGAGGGTTTTAATCTGACCTCTGTTGCGCAAAATGTAGGATCATCTTCATTAGAATTAATTTAATGTATCAGTATTTGTATGTGCTAACTTAACACGACAAATCCAGCAGGGATGTAGGATGCAAGTAAATACAAACTGCAAAAATATGAACGTACTGTCTTCCCAAACCAGAATGGTCCGCAAATCTTAATTTTGAAGCCCAAACGTAGCCTTTGTAGCCGCTCTAAGCGCAATTTTTCCTTGGATTTGTATTACATTTGCCACCAAATTTGAATTCGAACATTGAAAATTCAAATTTTGGTGGCAAATGTAATACAGATCCAAAGTAGATTTGCGGACCATTCTGGTTTGGGAAGAGAGTACACACAAGTAGTTTATTTGCTTAGTTATTGTAAAGGAATTGTATTTATTTTACCTTTAATTAGTTTAAATCAAGAATAGTACACACACTTTGTGCCTGGTGTGTCATGAAGTAATCAAACAAAGGACAATGCCGAATAGACAGTTACCCATTTAACACATCGCGTCGTTGCTTCATGTGGACATGCATCAGAGAGTTACTAGATTTACTTCTATTTTCTAACCTCAGTTAAAAAGAATGTCTGTGCTCCGTTAAAGAATCAAATTGGTCCACTCAAGCGATACTTCTCCTTTGCATTTGATCAGTTTCGAAGGTCGAAACAATTCAATTCCTACCATCACCCTGTTGGAAAATTTGTCTCCAATCAATGGGATGACACGTTATTAATTTCTCAATGTAAATTAACATAAAATTACACCAGAGTTTCGCGTTCAATTCGATTTTAGAGAATTTACGGTAGCTTTCCCTTCTCAATGGGATTCTCTTAATTCGAGAGTCTCGAGTTCGCTCAACAATTCCTTCGAATTGAGTCAAGTCAATTCACATATTCATTCAGTTGTTTAACTCACACAATGGAAGAGAATCCCTCCCTCGTGTCCACCTGAATAACTGAAGGCATCATGTCTCCAATGGTTCCGTGTCCCAAGTAGTGCTTTGGTGGTTTGAGGACGACACTCAATCGATTTGCTACAACAAAAAACATTTCGAATACACCCTCCAAACATTAAGATTAATTGTTTCTGCAAACGGAATCAACTCCAATTCGATTCATTTTGGTCATGAAAAACCATCAAGTCGTGTCGCAATTTTTAGTTGCACAGAACACCCACCACCTCATAGACTCATAAACATAGCTTATTCGATAGGGTTCTTTCAGGTCCCTTGGTTAAAGCGCAAAGTTTCTGGATCCCTGTTTTCCAGTCAATTCACCCAAAATTCATGATTTTCTGATCCAAGAAGGGTTCCTGCAAACCTCAAGTCCTTAAGGGACAAAAAGTCTCTGCCCTTCGAAAGCTCGGAAGACGTGAATTCACGACCTCGTTTACATTTAATTCAATTTTGAGGGATACCGCTATCTGATTTCTCTGGCGTCAAGTTCAAAACATTCACAGAGAGCGACTGAATCATCACTGAAACTCGCAAGTCTTACATTAAGGAACAAAATGTTTCTGGGTCCTTGAGTTCAAGCAAACAATGACAATTTGACGTTTATATCTGCCACGGTTACGGATGTTATTCAATTAGTCGGGCGTCACATTGAATCGACGAGAAATCATTTGAGGCATGTCTCTACCCAGTTTCAGATCTCCATGACAACGCAAAAAAGTTTGGAGCCACGGGGGTATAGGGGTGGGGGTATAACTTTACGAACATATATACAATCGATAATTCGACATTTAGAAAGTATTGCATAATTGTAACAATAGTCCATAAACAGCATGAACAAACGATGCAATTTGGTATTTTCAAGTCATAATAAATGATGATGATGCTTCTTCATCCCTATTGAAAGAATTTTCAATGAATGTTGCCCTCGTCATTCGTTAAAGCACAACCTTCAGAGAACTTTTGTTGGTTATTCCTTGACTTTCCATTAAAATATCTGACCTGTTTAGCTGACGCTGCTTAAAAATGAAGTACCTGATCATTTGCATGTTGCTGCTCGTGTTGAAAAATGAGGCCAAATCGGGCAAGGTAACTGAATAAATAAAAACCTAACCCTTTCTTCTCCCCGCTGCCACTGACATCTGTCGAATGTCTAGTAAATAATTACATCTGTTTTAATTCGTTAGGAAATAAATCTATCAATTCCAGAGGATTCAAAAAAGCATTGGAAAAAATCTGATTTGTATGGTGCCTGGACAATTGTCGACCACAATATTCCATTTGATAAACTAGTTGTGAAAGGCTTTTTGAATATGCCATTTACATTGGAATCTAGTTTTGCACAGTTGTTTAATGAAAGTTCTATCTTAATCAAGACTCGAAAGAATGTGGTAGTCCTTACGGCAAGGGTGGTAAACATCCTTGACAGGAAGATTAAAATAGAAAATGACAAATGGTCTGCATATGAAACAGGATTCGAACCAAACAGACAGTTGAGTAAAAGTGAAGCTGAGCTTGAACGACAATTAGCAGAACTACTGTTATCACCAGCATCAGTGACACTTCGCCCTAATGGACAACTTGAGCTAATCAAACGCAACATTATCCTCACATATGACAAAACAAAAATTTGCCCTACTTCTGATGAAACAACAGATTGTATTTAATTTTAAATTTTCAATGACTTTGTTCCCTTATTTAAATTCTTCAACTTTTCTAAACCACCATCCGTCCTTGTATACCATCACGTTTGAGAAAATGAAATACAAATATAGGTGCAAAAAAGTCAAGAAATATTCCAGAACGGTAAAAAGTGGACAACCACAGAAAAAACAGTGTAAAAATGGGAGAAAACTACGGTAAAAAATAAACATCACCCACCAACTTAAGGAATTGTTTTTAATTTCTTTGTCTGATTTTGGAAATAATTTTGTTTAAAAGAAGTAGCATCATTTGAAATTAGTCAAAGTCTGGTATCTCTGCGAGAGATGAGCCTATAAGTTTTCCAAGGAGCGCTCGGCACATACATACATGGCACTCTTCCCAAATAACTTTTAATATGAAGTAGTCAAATTTCTACAATCACAGTTAAATCAATATATCTAACTTCATAGTACATACAAAATTCCGGTACGTAGCGTCAGTTATTATGAAATTCAGTGCATTGATGTAGCGAGTGAAGCGAGCTAGGTTAGAGAACTTCGGAAAAACTGATGCTACGTACTGGAATTTTTTATGCACGATGAAGTTCATGAAAACTACGCTAGATGTCAGCGCTGTTCTCCACGGTTAGGTTAGTCTGCAGTTCCGCCATCTTCCGCGAGGTGGTTTTTGGTTCGATTCTGCGGTTTCTATATTTTTACTGCGGTTTGTAGATTTTACTGCGCTTTGAATTCTTTTATTGCGGTAACCAATTAAATAACTGCTGCGAAAAATGTATACCCTGTCTTATGCGTGGGAACAGTAACTCAAAATCTGCCTATTGAAACTAAAATTCCAGCATGTACCATTCATGGTACAAATGCAAGTGAACCTGTATGAGAGTGACCCTGTCCTGTCCTAGACGCAAAGATCGAAATCCTTGTATTCAGCATACCCTCTTCGGCATACGAATTATTGGGTGTTATTTATTGATGCCACTAGAATTACTTATTCTGCCTGTAAATATTTATTTTGGCCGTAAGTGTTTTTACCTATCCTGCCCCTAAATTTTATTTATCTTCGTTATACTTTTTTGTCCCTTGGTCGTAAAATTATTACAACTGCTCGTAACTTTACTAGAACCTCTGAAAGCTACAAAATGTGAATATTTTCATGTTTCATACTGATTCAAAAATGATTCATCCCATGGAAATTTCCGGACAATGTTTTCGCATATTCTCTAACACTCTCGCTTCGCTCGCCACTTGTGTAGCAATCTCATGATCAGTTATAGTTAGGTTTCAAGAGGCGAAAAATATAAATAAAATTTAGTGGCAGAATAAGTAATTCTGGGGGCAAAAAAAGAATATTCCATAATCATTTATCAAAAGTTCCCAAATTAACTAGCCATTCTTGTGCTTCTCACAGCCTTTAAACTTGGGGAACTTGAAAGGTTTATCCTATACTGCTATTGTGGTTTAGGATTCCATGTGCCCTTCTTTATGGCAAAAATTATGTTAAAAAATTGGTCAATCCGTGCTCAGTCTCTCCACATTCAGTTTTGTAGTTGCTGCCGCAATACTTTTCTAATTTGAAGGACATCTTAACGCAATTTTTTCTCATGTTATTAATTAAGTTAAAATCGACAAGTCGACTAAAAATTGTCTTTGGACATTATTAAAATAAAATTCACGGCCATGTAGTGACTTTCCACCACTATTCACTCTAGAGACCATTCACCTTCATATAGATCATTGAAAGTTGGTGGTGAATGTTCGTTGAATGACTGCGGATGGGTTTCGATACTGTCCCATTCTGTCATTAACTGTCTCAAGTACTTTAAAAGAATCTTCAAACTTTAGAGTTTACGATTCTAAGCAAGTCATAAAACTCCTTGAGTTCTTGAAAATTGAAATTGAAGCCCTCGACATGTAGAGTTTGTGATTCAATCATCAAATTAGAGTTCCAAATCGATACGTTTCGATTTTCCATCTATTGTGTGGTCAAAGAGGACAATGTCATCTGGTGATAATTAATGGAGGAAACTTTACTTGTGGTTCAACGAACTACAAGTAGACAAATAAAAACCTCTCGATTTGTACTTCAGTGACACCACAATGAGAAAAATGCAAATGGTTTGAATAGTTTTGCGTTGTCATAGTTAATCATTTTCAGTTTTTTGTCCTTCATTTGATACATATAAATGGGATATAAAAGGGATTTGAACTGCACAAAAGTCATTAGTAAAAAGTACTAGCACTTCTAACTTGAATCCCGTTGAAACATATTTGAGAAATCATCACTAAGCTTTACAAAAATCATTTATCTGAAGCATCACAGATTTTTAAATCTCCAAAAGTTTCTATACCAGTTGTGGTTCTAAAAGAAATTGATCTCATATGTTGGTGAATTATTTTATCCACACTGATTGAGATCAATTGTAAAAGTTGGCGCATTTTGTCCAACCACCGACAATCGGTGGTTAATGAAATCGGTGACCGATTTCATTTTTCAAAATCAAATTCCTATGATGTAATTTTGGGGTCTTCCTAATTCTATCTCCGATCTATCTCTTTCAGCGAAATCTATCACATCTATGCGTCATTGATTTCGGTTCTCCCAAACTGCGCTTGCTTCGCTAGCTACTTCTTCAAACAATCTTAGTGGATCAGCTATTATGAAGATAGCAGCAGGGTTCAACTTTTGCCAGAAAAGTCGAAAGCAGAAATCAAATTTCTCTAGCCGGCCGGCAAAAATGCAAAAGTGGCAAAATGTTTAATTGACCTTCTTTCTATTGCAGTTGTCCTTGCGGGCAGGCACAATTGAAATATCTATGATTTTCATCATACATAGCGGTCTTTCTCTCGTGAATTTTCCTTTTTGAGCGTTAGTTTGTCACATGTCATTTAAAAGCTTTCAGCTTTTCTTAGTTATCACAATCAAGAGGATCGACCACTTGTATTC
>JAQHQX010000833.1:0-10821 GCA_034694425.1 Arrhopalites sp. Gr-Col-00791 | reverse complement strand
GCCACAGCAAAAAATGATATTCCACTCCAAATAAAGGGGTACCACGACAAAAATGGTATTTGACGTCAAAAAAAGTATTTCCACTCCAAATTAATACACACCACCCAAATCACAGGGCCACCTACCGGAACTACCGACTTACCGTGGGGAATAGTGAATTGTTTTGAAAAAAATTTTCTGAGAATTTTAAGAATGAGGGTTGACCTTAGTATGTATTTCCATGTAATCAAATGTAAAAGGAACCACCTTTAACTAGAAAATTCTACCAAGTTTAGAGGTTGCTGCAGCTAATTTTGAAAATATAGTTGACTACAAATGGGGCTTAAAAATAATAGCACATTTTAGGTCGGATCGAGCTTGCAGTGAAATCTGGTAGCTCTCCAATAAACTTGAATGCAATTCGGAATGTTGAAAACGAGTTTTATACGAGACACTAATTTCTAAATATTCTTATATTTGACTGGAGTGTCCTCCAATGGACCCTACACCAGGATCTACATAGCTTCATTTCACAAATCTACGTGGCTTTAAAGATCACCTCATGTTCGCTTTTATATTCAAATTGGATGAGTGTGATTCATTTTCTTTGACGATGTGTGTAAAAATAAGAACAGATTGAATGACAACTTTGTGCACATTATTCTCTATCACAAATTAAATTCTTAAGATTTTTGTCTTAAAGTATCACTGGGACTGGTCACCGGTCACTATGAAAAGTGACATCCTGTGGTGAAAACAAAATTGTTTGATGATAGACATGGGTATGCATGTCAAATTCTCATGTTTAAAAAAAATAAGTGTGACCGTCGTAAAAGTTACTCACTCCGTATTTTCGGTGATGGATGTAAACCTGAGTGTCATTTTCATAAAACTACATATGATCTTGAAGTAAATTTCGTTTACTACAACGTAGTACAAGTAGTTAATGAAAATTTTGCATATTTTAATTAATAAACTAACTTTTTCCAAAAGGCTTCCAAATCGACTTGTTGCCTAAAAGTTATCCATTATAGAAAATGTTATTTTACTGAATAAAGTATTGGAATTTAAAATTAATTCCATGTGCTCTGTTGTAGAAAACAACATTAGCTTCAAAATCATATGTAATTTTATGCAAAATTATGCACAGGTTTACATCCATCACCGAAAATACGGAGTGGGTAACTTTTGTGGCGGTCTCCTCAAGCATTTTGATTTTTCAAAATGAGTAATTTCGGCCTGCAATATAAACATTTCATTTATTCTCAACTGCGATAAAATTTCAACTTTGCATTGCACTCAATCAGATCCTACTTATCTAGTCTTCAATTTCATGTAAACTAAGGGGGCATAATTACTCTTAGTTAGGGTTAAAACGAATAAAATGTGGACTGGGTAACGTTTAGGATGGTCTCCCTTATGAATAAAACAATCACCCCTCATTGGGTCCAAAAATCACAAAATATCCAATTAATTATGTCAGCTCAAAAGTTGACATTTGACATTGAAATGAAACAGAAAATGAAAATGTAACATAATTTAATATTTCATCATTCTAATTTGCATCGATTCCTTCATTATTGTCAAAAGCAAGTTTGAAGTTTGGAAGCCTGTTTCGTTGTTTAGGCTGAGAAATATGTAAATGTCTTATCAAGGGATGTAGCCATTCCAGAGAAAAAGATAATTTGAGTGAAATCACAATTCCTTCGATGTTGTGTTTGTAAAAGGAGTTGTTGAAAGCTTATTTATTCAGTGTACATATAGAGGCTATAAGCCCATCACACAAAGAAATAATTGCAATTAAATTTAGTTTGACAGGCCAAAACTTGTACAAATGAAATACAAATAATGTTACATTAAAGTTAATATGACGTAACAGGCATTTTCCTACAAAGGTACATAAATCTAGTAGTGAGTTTAGGGGCACATAAGTGTTTGTAAAAGGAATTTTTTATCTATGAATTACTGGATCCTCTGCAATTGGTTGGAATCGTGTTCCACGCGATCACCACCTGGACAATCATCCAAAGTGAAACAATTGCACTCTACTAATCGGTCTCTCACAACTCCATTCATTTTCTAACAAAAGCCTTTTGTCCTTTTGTCATTTTGGTGGCCTTCGTCTCCATCGATCTGACATTGTTGAAGGAGAGAGGGAAACTGTCAGCACCACTACCCAATAGATCAATTCTGGAGCTTCGTCATTCACCTCAATCCACATTCACAAATCTCAAATTTCAATCATCTCCATCCAACTGCAACAAAAGAATCTTTTACGCAACTCAACACATTTGCCTCGATTTAAAGTTTTATTCTGGATTTTAAGAGTTCAATAGAAACCTTTTTGTTAATCAAAATGTCCTACCTCAGCTGGGCATACAACTGACTTGTTCATTTGACTGTACATTGACGCATTTAAAATATTTCCAAACAAATAACGACCTCATTTAACGAGACAATTCAATTTGAAATTCGTTTTCACAACCTTTTTTCAGTAGGAGGAAATTTTGGTGTACCAATTTTTTTGAATAGAATTCAAAAGTAGCACCCACATAGTGAATTGAGCGATGATAGACAGAGTGATTATATCTCTTATCTTCTCGATCATCACAAATGACCTGATCAAATTGTCAGACCAAAGGGCCGTTATAAAATTAAATAATGTTCTGGGTGACGACAGTCTCTGTTTCCTTTTTGTGCTCTTTGACCAAAAAGTGGACATTGGGGACGTGGAAGATGGTCGTCCATTCAAAACAAAACATTCTCTTGTCCTCTACACTTCGATGCATCGTCACCGAAATACTCCTACCCCCTTAATTGATGATTCTCGAATGGGGAGTTTTATAAAAGCTTTTTCACTCATCAGACACTTAAAATGCCATATCCTCATATACCAATCACCAACTATGGCGTGGAGAACGAAGGGTAGGTATTATGTGCATGCAGAATCAATAGAATTTAGCATGACGTATGTTTATAATACTGCACATGTCACCTACTATGCATTGACTTTGTTATTGGTGGAATCTGGTGACCAGTTTGTAACACACTTCCGCTTCCATCCAACTGTTCCAAAGATTGTGATGAATTTGTTTGACACAAAAATTTCCAATGCAGATGGTATCAGAGGTATTTGCTTTTTCGACTCATTCCGTGAAGAAGTTTCTGTCATTCGCAAAATGTTTCAATGTCCCCCAGAACCAATCCTGTATCCCGGCTTCTTGAATAAGAGTCCAGTGAATTATGGCTGCTTGAGGGAAATTGTAGAATGTCACAGGAATATCACAGAAAATGGCCGCATCATGCATTGGTAGTTTATGGATGCAACAGACACGAGTTTGGTTACAGCAGTTGCTGTACGTCGACTATTTTCTGGTTTTGTGTTGGGTTCAGAATCACCCGCAAGTAGACGAAACCCAGTCTCATTGATGTTGACGAGTCTCTCTTTTATTTATAATGCTCTAAACTGCACAACACTAAGCACTTCTAAATCAGACCCAAAATCAGCATTGAGCTTTTGGCTGCCCTGCGGAACAGACTTTTTTCAGCTCTTGGCCGGCACAAAACAAATAGAGATGAGTGTAGTTAGATCAGTTGAAAAATTCAAGTTCATCACAGCAGACAGCGTGCAAGCACCTCAGGAGTCATTTGCTATTTATTTGCAGCCATTTCAAATCCCCATTTGGATCACCATCGCAACACAAATGGCAGCTACCTCGTTTTTTATGGCCACTTTTTCCATCTTGTGCAGCGGAGAGAATGACAGGATATTGAGAGGGATGTTGAAGTTGGTGTTCAAAATTGTTGGGGAACTGTCCCTGGCTGGTGTCAACTCGATATGGAGGATTTTGATAGAGCAACCAAATTACCATGAATTTATTCGGAACTCGGTTGCAAGACATGAGAAGATCCACAAAGGAAAACGTTGGATAAAAATCTATGGACTTGTTCTGGGGATGTGGCTCCTCATAGGACTCCTCCTGACAAATTGGTATAAATCCATCGTACAAGCCAACTACATACACCCATTCCAATTTCAGACAAA
Source organism: Arrhopalites sp. Gr-Col-00791 (assembly GCA_034694425.1). Classification (NCBI taxonomy): domain Eukaryota; kingdom Metazoa; phylum Arthropoda; class Collembola; order Symphypleona; family Arrhopalitidae; genus Arrhopalites; species Arrhopalites sp. Gr-Col-00791. Next base: position 6,797 of record JAQHQX010000833.1, on the reverse strand, counting down.
CTGGACCAGCATCGAGCAGTTCAGTTGGGCCACAAGTGACTTTGTGGTTTACACAATTCAGGACAGCTGTCCCGTATTTTCACTTAAACTTCCTGACAATTTTACAGCTGGATATAGCTTGTTTCAATTTCAAGAATTGGTAAATTCTTTTGGAATTCCATCAGAATTGTTTGCAATTGTTTTGAAACAGGCAGGTCATCAGTTACTTACATGTCTGACTTCTGTAAGTGAATTTGTATATCATATGGATTTTCAAAAGGCTCTGCTTGCAGGTAGTGCAGACTGTCAGAAATTTGTAGATTTTTTTCCAGTATTCTCCAAGATCAATTCTATTTGTGTGCAACAGTTGGATGATCCTCAATTAAATGTCATCGAGGATTTATTTCATAGATCCAGGACGTTTTTGATTGTTGAAGCGAAGAATTTCGACACCACTTGGAACAAATTCAAGATCGCAATGACCAGAAATTCAAAGTTGAGATTTGCTCATAATGGAAACATCGAAGAGGATTATTTGAAGGCAGTCCAATCCTTTGGCTATTATTCCATTCCCACCTCGTCCTTGGAGTGGATGTTTTCTAAACCCATTGGGAATTTGGTTCCTACGAGAATGAAGATATTAACGAGCTCCAGAATTTACAGTTTTTGGAACAAGTGGCACGAGATTCAAATGCACCATCGAAATAAGGGTGCATCGGTCAACATTTCGACTTTTTGGGATTCAAATGAAAATCTTGACGACGTGAGGCCTCTTGGACTTGTGTCATCGGATATCCACTTGATCTTTGAGTTGGCTGCTCTGGCTAATTCTGTGGCTGCGATTCTTCTCTTGATGGAATTTATCTTCCGTATCAAGTGGAACTGGCATTGTCGGAGGGTCTGCGAGATGGTAATAAATAAGTTGAACTTGATGAAATTGAGGATATTTGACATTAATCGCGCCGTAGAGGAAAGACCTACGAGGTGAAAAGATTCTTCGTGGAAGCTCCGTGTAAAAAAATGTTCAATTGTACCAACTGCTGGTCTTTCTTCTCCATCTTGAAGTTTTCTACTTGGATGCAAAATGCTTTTCGCCCCCTCCTTTACTCCAAAATAACTTAACATATTACACTTCAACCAACTAAATTATTTCAAAAAGAAAAGTCAAGTTTCTATCAAGGATTTTAATTAACTTCTTGTATAATTATATTACATATTGAAAGTTACCCAATTAAGTTCGTGTCCTTGTTTGTTTCCTTTTTAAAACAATCTAAGTTTTTGTTGCCACCCACTCACTCTATTATCTAGTCAGGTGCACAAAGAAATTTCGCCCGAATTTTACTCTACGGTGGGATTTTTTGGGAGGATAATATATTTCCACAGCAAAATAGGATATTCCAGTCCACAAAAGGGGTACCAAGACAAAAATGGTATTTGACGTCAAAAAAGTATTTCCACTCCAAATTAATACACACCACGGCAAATCACAGCGCAAACTGCTGAAAGATGGCTGAACTACTGACTTACCGTGTAGAATAGTGCTGACATGTAGCGGATTTTTTATGAACTTCATAGTACATAGAAAATTTCGGTAGGTGGCGTCAATTAAAATGAGAGTCATTTTATTGAAATAGCGAGCTAGGTTAGATGGCCCTGAAAACACTAACGCCTCAGAGTTTTAATATCGGTTCGGGGCGAAATGAGATAAGTGCAGACGGGTGGAAAGACGATTTCAATAGGGAACTTCACTTCCCTAAAAACGACATCGAATTTTTTGATTTCAAAGTTTCTACAAAAATAATTTTTATTGTGACTGGGTCCTAGTCACTGGGCCATCTTCTGAGGATGTTTCGATGGAGTCTCACATTTTCCAAAAATTATTTCTTGTGGAAAAAAATTGTTGAAATTTGTCGAGTCGATTGGCTTTTAAAATTAGCCAGTATCCAATTGTGCATCCAAATAAACGAATAATTGAGGGAAATTGAAATTCGTCAACAATATGGATTTTATTTCGGTAATTTGATTGCACCGATATTAGAAGTACAAATGTCTGAAATTGTACGATTGTTTTTTGTGTATAAATGCCAAATTCAAATTCAGCCTTACGTGAATGACTGATATCAGCCATTATTTGTTGCAAATAGAACAAGTTCAACCACTAGATTTCAACCTTCACCAAATGAAACCAACTAAACTAATTTAATCCAGCTCCCATTTTTATCAGCAGGAAGCTAACTTGCCTATTACTCGCCAGCTACGTCAAACTGAAAGTTGACCTGGATTTCCCGTAACGCTCCTTCAGATTTTCCATTGCTTCTTTTCTATATAATTACGATAAGAAAATGAATGACATCTGCAATTAGCGCAAAGTGGGACAAATTAAATCGACAGATTTCTTTCCCACCAAATTGGTTAACTACCACTGTTTCCGAAGAACTTGAAAATACAGGCAAATTCATTCAACCCAATTAATTTAATCAGGCTCCAATTATTATCAGCAGAAAGCTAAGTTGTCCATTATACTCCAGCTACGTTGACAAAAATTCGACCAGAATTTCCAGCAACGTTCGTTCAGCAAGTCTTCTGTGATAGCTCCATCATTTCGGTGAAAAACAAGTTCACATAGAAAAATGCTCACATTGCAAGATAACAAAACAAATTTGAAAACTCTACGAATCCTCGCCAACTGGAACATACTAGCCCTCCAAGTTGATGACAAAACTGGAGAAATTTCCAAGCCACGCCGTTGGCAACAAAAAATAATATCGAACATAATCTTCGTCTTGATTTCCCTCCATCTTGTTTACTTGGTCTACCAATTCTGTCAACTTCTCTTGTCCAGTCAATCTGAATTGATCCTACGGGACGCCACATTACATTTTGTGGTAATCTTTGCCTGGTCGATGGTAAATCTCATGCGATACACGCTCTTCATTTGGGATGCTGATGCAAATATCGCAGTTTGGAATTTCATATTCTGTCAATTTGTCAACGTACAAAGTTCCCTCTCCTCAAAGGCAATCAATCTTCAAGGTAATGCAAAAAACCATAAACCACATCATGTTTGAAACTTCAAAGATCTGAATGATGAAAACTTGACACTTTTTCATCGGGTATTACCATAGTTTGAATTTGGTGCCAAAACGCCACATTTACATGGTTTACATTTGTATGACTTATTTTCTACTGAACACTGACTAAATTTTTTAGGGAAACCGAGAAAAAATAGTTCTGGTGGTCGACGTTGGCTGGAGTATTCGTTGCAGGAACTCCTGGCAATGTTCTTGAGTCCTTTGCTCATCCTCACTGCAGTCATATCGACAACCTACCTTGGTTTAGAGAGAAATAGACTGCAATTGCTGTATTCGGGGGTGCCTACAAAGGTTCAAGGAAATTGGAGTTTTGCTGTCTGCATGATGATTGAAGGATATTTGATAACTTGTCAAGCGATACTCTTTCTCTATGTTCTACTAGAACAGCTCTTGTTTCTCCTCAAGGTTGATGCGACCATCAATCAACTTAGTCGACAATTAAGGTAATCATTTGAAGGGACAGCTATGACCATTCCAGAATGTACACTTATAGGGGGTGACAGCTGGCACGGAGGTAGAGCTGCTGTTCAAACTCTTGACATGCCAAATGGTGCAGAGGCCATTAAAGTAATTATTTTTTATATACACTTATATTTGACTAATTGAAGTACTGACTCACAGGGAGAGGTCACGGAAATCTGAATCCTTCCTAATGGGAACTGTGACTGAGATCAAATTACTGATTGTGGCCATCCGTCTCTTCAATCATCTGCACTCGCATTCGATTTTTGTGCTCAAACAATTTTGTCTGGTAGTAGTGATTTTCTGTGTGGTTTTCGGTTTGAAGATGACATCAACTCATCCAATCTTGGGGATTTTTCACTACCTTTTCGCATTCGACGGGTTCATAGTCTTTTCAATCATCTACATGACGGCATTCAAAATCCCAGACTTAATCGACCGTGTCAAACATCAGGTTGTGTTCAGTGCAAAGGAGTCTCTCAACTCGGCTGGTTCTCTCTACTTTAAGAAAGTCGTTCAAGGTATTCCGTATGCTGGAATCAAAGTAGCGAGTTTTCATCATCTCGAAAGGATGTCAACGCCCAATTTCATTGACTTTTGTGTCAAGCAAATTGTCGGACTTAATATCATCCTCCACTGGTGACGAGGAAAATGAAGTCGTGGGTTTCATTCTCACTGTCTACTATTCATATTGTTCAGAGAGTAGCCATGTAGATTCCAAGTCCAGAAATATCGTTGGGAATTTCAAAATGTTTTCAAAGGACTTTAAATCTATGTCAACTAGCGCTACTTTAACCCTACTCCCCTTTGATTGTTTTATTTGTCAGTTGCTTACATCTAAGTATATCTACTTTACAAGTCACGGCCAGATCAGATAAAAAAATGTAAAAACTTAATTACGTAACGTACACCGCTAGCGGTTTAATTCATAACTGATAGTGACATCTTTAAAATTCCATTCTGGTCCTTGTAAATTCCTGTTGAATATTCAAATTCAGTTAATTTACAATTTGAAGACTGTCTAAAGGCTAATTTGATGGTTATCACCAAATGCAGTTAATACAGACGTTGTGCTCCACGTGGATCAGACAGGTCTCATTCGGAGCACTTACCACCGTCCATCTCATAAGTCGCCCAAGCATCCATCACGAGTGCGTAATTCCCCTACAATAAAAGACCCACCAAAAGAACTTGGATGGAAAATCTGCCATTTCGCGGAACCTTGTTCGGCGGAGAAAATTTGTGCCCTATACGCTAGATAAAATGACCTTATGGTTGAGAAAGAATATTGATTTTAAAGCAATTAAATAGATAAATAAAAATTCTTTGTCAGTGGTTGATTGACGGAGGTCAAGATGGAAATTCTCCGTTCACAGGTAAGCATAATTTCAGATGTTTGAAATGTAATTAATTAGAAAAACGAAAAACGACAGGAGCGCTCAAAATATTCCTTCACTAAGGTCACCTCCAATGCAAAATACCTCATGGAATGCTGTTGCATCATATTTTCCGTTGACATATTTCGATTTTTAACCTGTGAACAGTCTGAAATAACTTTAAGTCACCAACAGAAGGAAATCCCATTAATTACCTAATCAGAAAGAAAAAAATCATTTGATGCCATTTTTTTATTAAAGATTGGCCCGAACTTTCAATATTTTTACCAGAACGTTCAATATATTTACGGGTAGTTTCAATATGCCTGAGCTTGTGACATAAATATCTGTACATTCAATTAAAATTCCAGAAAAAAGCAGCCCTTAATTTTTAGAACTAAACTCTACTACATCGGTTTAACCAATTTCCAAACGATTCCAATTATTTATTGTCTTATTTATTTATTGTAAATTCCAGTCTCAATTTTGCGACTTCATTGACTTGGACTGCATTTTTACTTTCTGCCACTTTTTACCGGCCACTTTCTGCCGGCCCTCAAACACTGGGTGCACCCAATGGGCATAGAAGGATTTTTGAGAAGGGATACAAACTCGTTCCAGATATCCAATGGGAGGGGGAACAAAACGATTATTCACAAGCTGCTGATTTTTACTCAACATAATTGTCGGGAGAGGAACAAATCCAATTGGCACAAAAATTGCCAGATGGTTCTTGAATGTTGATGTAGATATGCAGAAGCCGGCGCTTCACTATTTTCGATTTTTCAGCTACAAACTTGTCAGGAATATAACTGAGGAGATCAGTTCCGTTGATGAATAAGCTCAATCTGAGCTGCACTGGAGTGCATATATTTATTTGAATGTATTTACACTCCTCCAATTCTTACGCTGTCATCTATGACGGCTTAACAGAAGAATTTATTTTTTACTATTTATCAAGCATATCTTTCTTTCGTATTGCTAGGCCTAATATTAATTAAGTTTTACAAAGTTAACAATTGTACTAACAATAGAATGAAGCAGCATAATACAGGGTGAAGTAGAGAAAATTTAATGACATTTGACAGCTACAGCAACATGTACGGATGATACTCTCTCATATGGAATCTAGACTTGGGTTTTGGTAGCAAACATCAACTCACAAGTACAAATTTGATTATTCCAATCACCTTTTTTATGAGACTACCCACACAAGGTTTTTCATTTGTATGTGTTGTAGTGTAACATGAAATTTGTTGATTTGTTAGGTAGTTCAAAACATTTGATTTTGGTCCACCAAAATGTAGAGGGAAAAGTCTGGATTATTCCACACCGAATATCCTTCTCAGTGTTTGGACACCTAAATCCCAGAAATCAAATTAAGCAAAAGTACAATTACAGGAGTCTACACATGAAGATGTCAGAACCAAAACGCGCTATTTGCATTCTGCCCCTGTGTTAGTATGCGCGCATGTCTTTCACGTGCAACAAGCTTTCATACCTACACAATGGTTATGTGTCACCATTTAACGCCCATGGATGGATCATAAGTATGAATTTGGTCAAGTCGGAAATCAAATAAGGCATGTCCAAGGCTCAGTACTTAAAACATATTTAAATGTGCTCAATAGTTGAACCAATAATTAATTTGTCATTCCACGACCACCCATCAAGTATGATGTAGAGCCAGAGTGAAATTGTAATTATAGTCAAGTGAAGTGAATGGTCTGCCGAAAATTTTTAAAGGTCTGCTCGACACCATCCTATTAGGAGTTATGTCAATTTTCAATTTTGCGGGTACATGGACCTGGCAGGGTTGCCGGATGCCCGGGCATCCAAAAGTCGGTGTCCAATGTCCAAAAATGCCCGGACATGCCCGGACATGTCC
>JAQHQX010000832.1:0-10825 GCA_034694425.1 Arrhopalites sp. Gr-Col-00791 | reverse complement strand
CGATCCCCATCAATAAAAATGTAAAATGAACACATAAGTTCTAACTAAACTGTCCCTTGTGTGGTTGAAGCATCGAAGAAGGTGGGAGCAAAACCTCTACGAGCATAAATAGTGTTTTTCTCGTGAACAACCGAATTTCTTTTTGAGTCTATCCCGCTTACTATCATTTCCTTTGCATCAGTGCAAGCTAAAATGCACACAGAGGTGATGTCTCTGAAGCTACCTTTTTTTGCTAGATATCGGGAACACAAAGAAAAATGAGTTGGATCATTCGTGAAGAATGGAATAAGACACAACTTATCCCTCACAACGTCACAACGTAGAAGCATATGAGAGGTAATAGAAATCACAATGTCACCATTGACAGCCAGGTATAGAGGTTCATTCTGAAGCATGCATGTTTGATGGTTATATTTAAGTGAAACCTTGACAACTTCACTAATAACCCACCTGCTATTCATTTTCCGAATCGGAATGTTGACCTGAACCAATAGGCTTGTACCCTCAACTATGACACAATCGACGATTGGTAACTTTCAATAGTTCTCGATCTCATTCACTGCAAACTCGTAACCATCTACTAATAGTTTCTCTCGTAAGTCTGACAATCATGTCGCCAAAACCATTGACTTAACATAATTATTCGGAATCATTCTGGCTCGACAAGTATACTGAGAGCACACTAATACTCATTTGCTTGTGCATTCATAATAGTCTCATTCTTAAATCTGTCAATCAAAGCTAACAAAGTCTTTTTAAGGAAAGCATCTGTATCAGCTAAACTGATGATATCCATGGCCTTCATTCGAGTTTTTTTATATGTTCAGCGTGGTTTAATGTAACCAAACTTGAGTAAGTTGTGTTTAAACTTTCATGGACTGATTTTATGAAAATTGATAAAAACAGTAAGGAGAAAACAGCACTTATCACCGAATTCGGATTATTCCAATTCAAAAAATTATTTTTTGGCCTCTCTAATTCATCTGGATCGTATCAGAGATTAATGGATGTGATGTTGGCCAACCTTAAATATGAATTCTGCCTTTGCTATGTAGATGACATTCTGGTGTATAATGAATCATTTGATGAGCATGTACAAAGACTACAAACAATTTTTGAAAGATTGATATAATATAATATTAAGCTATTTAAGTGTAACTTGGCGTTTGAAGAGTTGGATATTTTTGGACATACAATTAACGCAGATGGATTGAAACCAAGTACAAGCAAGGCAAAAGCAATCACTGAAATGCACACTCCAAAGTCAGTCAAGGAAGTTATGAGATTTTTGGGTGCAGCTGGTTACTTTCGGCGTTATATAAAAAAAATTTCAAAAAGAGTGGAACCACTGCGAGCCCTCCTAGTTATAAATCAGAAATTTGAGTGGACTTAAAGACAGCAATTAGCATTTCAAGACCTAAAAACAGCTTTAACTTCACTGATGGCACATTTTGATTTTCATAAAGATACTCTATTATTAACGGATGCTTGTTCAGAGAACCTTGGAGCATCGGTTCTTCCAAATCATGAAGGACAATGGAAACCTGTGATTTATATTAATAGGTCCACAAGTCCACAAGAGAGAAAATGGACCACAACTGAACTTGAACTCTTGGCAATCACATGGTCACTTAAAAAACTCAGAGAATATTTATTAGGATTAGATCTCACAGATCATTGTGCTCTTTGTACTCTATTCAAACCCACAAACTCAGAATTTTCTCCTAAATTGACTAGAATGATAACGACAGTGCAAGAGTTCAACATTAAAGAAATCAAGCATACATCAGGAAAAACTCATCAACTGGCAGACTGTCTCTCTAGGACCCCAGTAGAAGTTGACTGATAACAATTACTAGTGTTTGCATATATTTCGAGTGGGAACGCTTCTTCTGCGATTATTGTATTTCCCGTAAAATAGAGTTCTCTTGCAGAACAGCCTCTGACCCACCCAACGGATTTTCTAGGTCCTCCTCTCAACTCTTTTTAAATTACATCTGCGGCTACAGATACATTTTCCAACGAAGTGAAAAAAATGGAGACATCAATTACTTCGTTGTTTTCGTCTTTCCATGGCACTGCGTGTGAAACTAAAGTAAAAAAGATTATATTCAATTAAGACATGCCGCCACATCTGTTTAATTAATTACACTGTATATGTGCATTCTTACTTTTGACATCGTTTTGATTTTGTTCCCGGTAGATAATTACTTGTTTTCTCTCGCTGGCGTACAGTGGGACGTTTCGTGGGACGTGGCCGTGAGACATGTGGTACTCACCATTCAACTCATCGCTATAGCGTCTCTCACAGACAGACGGCACATTCAAAACTGCCAACTAAAAACGATGCACAAAATAATTGATGACACGTATTGTCGACGCCTCAAAAAAGTATTGTTGTGAAGTGAATGATGATGTAGATACTGTAGGTATGTAACTCTGATTATTATTAGAGTTACACGAACAGAGATAAGAACGTGTACAGGTGTCTGTATCTTTCACAAATCGCATACTAAGATTGAAAATGATCTTCCTGAAATGAATTACAATATCTAAACACAAGCTTAAATGTGTGACGACTATTGACATGTCTGCGCACATGCCCTTTTCTTTCGGAAACGTATCCACATCTGAAGCATCGCCATGGGGAATTTTCAAAATGCACATGATGGATATGCTCTATTAGCTGAGCATATTGTTTACTTCTTCTTGTACATTCAACTACAGGACACTACACAAATTTTTTTGCGTACGACATGAAGCAGAAAAGTTGGAACACACTGGGCACAGGATAATGTTGAGGCCAAGAAAATGAGTTTCCTTTCACCTTTTTCATTAAGATCACAACAGCATCTTTATCCTCTAATGATACTTCATTTATGATCCCTACTAAATACCCCTTGTTGTGAGAGACAGATATATATTTTCCCAGTCACAATCAACGTTTGGTTGATTTGATGTAGAAGCTCGTGTAGAACTTGGACGCGTCGTGTCGTTTATAAGAGTGACAACTTTCACATCAGTCGACAAAGAAAGTTTTTTAACTTCTACTTCTCTGTCATTAATAGGCATAAATGCATGACATAATCTTATACCTAGAATAGGTAGCGTAACATCATATCGATGTTGAATATTTTTCTCTTCGACGTATGTACTAATGTCGTTCTCGGAAACATATATGAAAGCAATGACAATAGCTTCACCAGATATTTCTTTGGCACAAAATTGAACCATTTTTTTTGCACTGGCAATTGTGTAGTCGCTCCTCAGTTTTAGACATTCTAGTCTCGTTTTTCCTTGAACTACCGAACCAATGAAATCGCACATACTATTTCGATAGTATTCACACGTATGATGCCACTGACCTTCTATGCCAAACTCTTGTTTGTGACAAACGAGATTAACAATATTATATGTGTTTCTGTATTGTGAACCTGCACAATTTGAAATGTAATAGATTTTTTCAAATCTAAAGCCTCTCTCAGGAGATGTTTTAACACGTAGGCACGAAATACAGTACCATCGTGTGTCAAAGTATTGCTGATGACAACAACAGACAAGGTTTTTAAACAACCTGTGTTTTCATCGAAATAAGTTATAACAAACGGATGAACTGTGCACTGTCGATTAATCCAGTGATAAAACTGAACGCTGTTCTGAATAGCAAATGCGAAATTCTGTAAAAAATCAACGTGAAAGCTCAAAGTGACCACTTTGTAACGTTGTTTCCTTTAAACATTCAAAATATTAGTTTTGTTCTCTCAAAACAAAGTGGTGGAGGCCAATCCTAGGCAAGTAGATTCAAAACGCGTCTTCAAAGTCGGATCTCTGATGATTAACATTAGCGACCACTGACTCATATGTTGGCAAATGCAAAATGCAAAGTTCTCCATGTTAAAAGGAAATCACGTAATGGAGAGCCACCACTGACTCAATTCGTTTTTAAGTCGTGATTATTTTCATGTGCGAGCTTACAGTTAAATGACAAGCTTATGCTTCAGTAATTAAACTTTTGCGTGCATTTGATGTATATACATTTTTTGCATTCATACAATTCTATGCATTTGAGTTCCACTACTAACTCAATTGCATTTTTGGGAGACTATTTTTATGAGAGGTTTACGTTTCAATAATTAAACTTTGTCGTAAATGGCGTTAATATTTATTCATTTCAAAATTTTAGGAATCCAATAATGAAGCCTGGGCTACTGACTTTAGCCTTTTGTGAATTTATGAATTATAATTTAAGTTGGCAGGATGAAATAGTTAATGTAAAGGAAAATGAAACATATTTTAAAAGTACATTTAAAATTTGTTTTTTATTCCAAGAAAATCATGAATTTGCCATGAAAATTATAAATTTTCAATCTACAAGCTTATGAATAATGTCAAAATCTTTCATCGCCTGCTTTAAGTTCATTGAATGCCAGTACTCGTACCTGGTTCTGCTGCTAAGGCGGAAGTTGAAATGGCCACAGGTGTGGTACCATTGTTAATGTGGGACATGGCTAAACTGTAAGAAGAAAAACTTTGTGTATGTTTGCAAAAGAAACCCTGAGCCACCAAATTCGACAGCAATTGACAACAGCTCTGTACAGATTTGTGGCGGATCATTTTCATGTACTTCACCAACTACGGGATTATCCAAAATCATGCTATTCCAATAAACCAGTATTTAACATTGACGTGGAAGTATCATCGTCAAGTCTCCTACCCCATATGACATGTGCGGGGGTTACAAACTGAACAAACAGCACCTAACATTAGTGAATCAACTCACCATATTAGCGAGACATCCAAATAGTGTTAACAGACCCTCTAAAAGTTTAGACAAGAATACTTTATCAGTAATACTTGTAGTAATGTGTATGATAAGTGTTAGTGTGGTAGCATCCTAATTTAAACGTAGTAATGACTAAGTGTACAGTTTGAGACATGATGACACAACACATATCATCAGATGGTTTTGGATTATTCTGTGGTCATCGATAAGACATGTAGTTAAAAACTGCAAATTTTAGAATAAACTATGAAATACAATTTGGCAACAGTCGTTTTCGTTATGAAATACAATTAAATAAAATAACTTTAAAAGAAATTATTTATTCAGATCTTGGGAGAAACTCTTCTGGATTTTGAATGTGTTTATTGATCGGAGTCTAAGAAACCACTACTGATTATAAAGATAAAAAATAATATCTAGTCCATATTAAAACTATCAATTACGCATCAGTTTAGAAGTGCATTTTTGTACATGATCTTCTAGACAAAACTAAGTCTACAAAAAAGTAAAGGTATTAGAAAGCCAGCAGATACTGTGACGCAGTCCATACCAGGAACTGTGACACCAGAAGCTGCCAGCCCTCATGAGAAGTGCTGATCCCGCACTCTCTCATGGGTATTAAATTCCTAATGTCAATATAAACAGACTACAATTTTTATGAATCGAAATATTAGATGATATTACATTATCACACTTTCCCTCAATCATAAATTAACTAAAATTTGATGATTGTCCTCATGATGAGATTAACTACAACTATAGAATTTCCGCTTCCTCGCCTCGTCTGGTTGCTTGAACAATCACCATTCTTTTACACAGGTTATCCCGTCTAAAAACAATATACATAATCAAGCATAAAATTGCACAAATACAAATTGCAATATTCCAGAATGTATGATGTGGATGGATTGGATACTTTGGAACATTAATCAAGGGGACTGTTGTTGACAGGTGTTGTCACTGGTGAATTGGTTTGTGTGCTCCATGGGCCGCTCTCCTCTTGACTTTCTCAGTGGAGTTAGCACTTCCAGGGTCGTACCCGAGTCATTCTGCCTGTAGGTTGTCTTGATTCCATGTAAGTCTGTGTAGAGAAAAGTCTGTCTGATTTTTATTGGGATTCCTGGTGTCTTGTCTTTCACTGCTTTTGCCAACTTTGACATAGTGCGTTGAGTGTCCATTTCCCATCTCGTTTTTTCCGGGTTGATGTAGACCTGTTTAAATTCTACAGATTTCTGAAAATATTGTTTTGCATTGAAAATTTTAAACTTATTTAAAGTACGGAGCAGAGTAAGCTTGATTGGTCTAGTTTTCCCATCTGTAGCCTTTCCCAGTCTTTGGATGTTGTCAAAATCCAGTCCATCGGTGTTCCAAGTAAGCTGCCGGAGAAATTTATGCATCAATTTTTTAAAGGTTGTCGACCGGGTACTTCCCCGAGTCCATGAATAATCAATGCTTTCTCATGTTGTTTTATTTGACACATTTTGACCTGCCAATCCATATCTTACATCTGAATTTGGATTTGCTGGTTCATACCACGAATCTAATTTTTAACATTTATAATTTTCAAATTTAGTTGTTTTGAAATTTCCTCGATTTTGGTTGTCAGGCCCTCATTTAGTTGTCTCATTTCTGTTTTGATGTTTTGAAGTGGAGCCAGGAGCTCCCTGCTGGATGGTTCCGTAGTCATTTCGGTGGGGCTCGAGGTGGCGTCTGCTGCTTTGGGTGATTCACTACTATATTTCAAGCGCTTAGGCTTAGGCATGGACTAATTGCTTGTCTACGCACTTAGATTTGTGGAATAGGTTTCTTCTGTTTCCTTAATTTTTGATAAGATGCTGTGTTTGTGCTTCCTATGACCACCTTTGGTGATCCTGACTAACGTTGTTACTACGTGAACAACACGATTTTTCCTGGAGCTCTGTTTGTCACTATGATGTGTGTATGAGTTTCCCGCCGTCTTGTGTTGCTTGTGCAGCATCAGCCTTTTTTTGATCATGCAGGTTGAGCTCTGTCCTTAGAACACGTTGCAAAGTTTTCTCATCAATTGTTGATGATTCATCCTCAGCATCCTCGATTGATCTAAATTCAGTCCCTCGTCGACAAACCACATTGGTCAGTGGGCCGCGGTAATCATAATTCATGCATAGTTGTCCCTCTGTCATGCTGATCCATTTTTTGCCTGTATTACAGACAAATCAAAGAGCATTAACAAATGCTGGACTGAAAGTAAGAGCAATCGAGAGAGCAATAGGAGACCTAAGTGCTGAAATTTATGCGACTAGAATTTGGTTTCGAGGTAAATTGAGCATAAGATCTACCAACACATCATTTCATGTCTCAGGACATGCAACTCGACTAATTCCATCCAACTTTGTGAACATAATTGGTATGTGTGTCACCAATAGAAACTTAAACTACCACAGCTTTTTAAGTGGAAAAAATTGTGTTGCCGAAGATTGGTGTTCCATTTGGGACTCCGTCCAAGTCATCATTGAGGGATTTGAGAAAATCTATCAATTCAAAATTAAATGCACTCCCTACGTATCTAAGGGAGCACTACTTGTTTCGACTTTCTAATAGTTTGTCAGATGACGACCTTCAAGATTTGGACAATGACCTGCGAGAAAAACTTAGTGGCATTTCATTATAAAGTAGTGAAATTTGACATAAAACCTTGCCGCCTTCAATAGCCCCTTCATCAAATCCTTAGGTTTTTCTGTCCTTCTTCTTGCATCCACAATGTACTCTGAATTTCGTTCTCCTAGTTTCGGCCCTGGTTTCTTTCTGTTTGTTTTTTGAATATTTTCTCCCTTTTTTTGTCCTCCAAATCTTCAAGTTCCGTCCCCTCCTCCGTTGGTTCAGTACCTTCAACTACATTTTGAACTGGATGTAGTTTACCTGTGTGGTCTACGCTTAGAGCCGCAAAATAATTTTGACTAGCCATTTTTATCCAAAAAATATATATTTTTTTAATTATTATTATTATTTGGCAAAAGTTTTGTCTCCATGTGGTTGCTGAACTTTGAGATGGCAACTAGGGGCGTTTGTGTGTGTGTGCCTTCAACTGATGATGGTTTAATGATGAAAGTTCGGTTGGTTGTCATTACTCGAGCGACAATGGTTTCTGGCATTTTGATTTGACAGACTCGACCTTTTTTGATGTAGTAAGAAGATGCTTTAATTTTAAAAAATTTGTATTCTTGATCCTTTATGGGTACTTTGATGTTTAGGAGGAGGTCCAGTGGGTCCATCATGTAATCTTGATGTTGGTTGCTGTCTTGGAAATCTTGTTTCGTTGTGTTTGTAGTGAGGGTGCATGAAGCCAGCAAATGTTGAAAATATTGGTCAATTCGAAGAAGGGAGTAGTGATGATGGTTGCTCTCAAGGAACAGCGTTAGTCAAGTGGGTTGTTAAAAGTTTAGACGTGACCAATGTGTGTGGGATGTAGCGTTGACGACAGCTATCCAACGCATTTAACGACCTAATGTGCGCAGACTGGGTTGAACTAACTGCAGTTTTTCTACAAAGTACGCATCGTTCATGAACTTGAGTACTCTCAGTGAAGCATTAGAGTTGGAGATGGTTTTTGACACGAGTGTAGCAAACTGCTGCATGTCCCGTGCATTTTTGTTTGAGTAATTGTCGATTTCATGTTGTATTTGAATGAGTTGTTGTAGGGAGTCGTGAAGACTGTTCCTTACTTGTTCCTCTAGGTGAGCTAGGCCATCCGTGATGTTGACAAGTGAGGTAAAGTCTGTAGCTAAAACTGCTCCACAGCACCAATGTGAAAAGCGATTGACGGATGTGACTGCACGTCTGGTTCTCTTGCTGTGTGTGGTGTCCGTGTTGTCGCTGTTGACAGTTGGGCAAGAAGGGCAGTCATCATCATGATCCTCGTCAAAGAAGAGGTCCTTGAAAAACAGATTGCCTTCAAAAATGTTTTCAATCGACTCTATGGGGACGTCGTTTTGACCGGGACTGGGATGTGATTAGCTCTGGATTGTGGGGGATTGAGTAATGTTTCGGGTCAAGTTCCCCCTTCATTAGCATTCTATTCAGGCTGACGGGACAGGGGCGTTGTGTCAGTAATCCGTCTACACTGAAAACAGGGCAGTCAAATAGGGAGTCGTCGTTTGGGTGCAAAGAATTAAACGAGAGCAGTATTTATATGGTTCCAGTGTAGGCAATGTATGGTAACGGGGTCACTGATGCTCCTCTTGATGTGTGAATTTTATTGAGCATTAGCTGGACTGATGCGTCGTCAGGCAAAATTGTTGAATTTGCTAGGTGGGTGACCGTCAGCAGTATGAAAAGTGCGATTTTCAACATTTTTGGAATCTGGAAATAAACAATAATTAGTAATTGCCATATGAATATGGTAATAATAGAGTAGTAATTTAATTTGGACTTACGTCTTGTTTTTATTTATTTCAGAGTTGATTCTCTTCTTGGAAGTTGAATTGACACTAGCATGAACTTGATAATTGGAAGCTTTATTTATACCCGAGCTTTTGTTTTATTTTCATGTCTTGAAAAATGACAACACGGAACTTGGTACACGGAATTTGTCATGTTGTTGCATTTGGATTAATTTGTTTTGTCATCAACATGTGCTTTATGACAGAGGCTAGGTGATGAAATGATGTAAACGATGATTGCAAAATGTCAAAAGATTTTACTTCGTGTAGACATTTGGATTTGTGCATGTTCCTTCTGCTTCTCTCGATAGTCCAGTTCCATTTTGATTTCTTGTTTGTGGTCATCAAGTTGTGATTTCATTTCTTTTCTGTGACGCTCCAGCTCCAGCGTCATCTTGTCCACGTAGCCTCCTAGAGGTTTCATAATTTGGTCAGGCATTGGTGATCTTCCGTGGAGGCTCTCCACCTTGCCAGGCCTCGTATTATCAGGTAAATAAAAAATTGGTAGGACACTTCCAGTCGGCCATCTGTATATTCGAGTGGTCTAATGTATGGACTAAGGAATTCTCAATTTGGAAATATGATTTCCAAATTGTGAATTCCTTTGATATACATTTTGATTTTTGAATAGTCCATGGAAGTGGCTATTTTTACCCCTTTTGTTTTCAAAATTGGGTCTTGTGTGAAGTTTCGATTAGGATATATGTCGTCCACTTTATATACCGAATCGAAGGTTACACGGTAGCTCACACAAATTGGGTTCGGTTTTGACGGATCGTACAGAATACGGAACAATCCATGATCCAAATAAATTACTGGAAATGAAACATCAATCAACTTAAACGTGTAACGTAAGTGTTGGTCTACTTACAAGGTTTTTAGTACTTTCAGAATGTTCCAATTAAAAAACTTGTAATCATGCGTACTTATTACCAGCCTGAAGAGAAGCGACAGTGGTCTTGAGAATTTTGTCACTATTGTCAAGTATTCGTGCGTGCACCGGGTAGACAATTCAAAGATGCTTATATGTAAATGATAATAAGGTGTTATGAGCTGATGATTAATTTGCATGAATATATTTATTCTATTATTATACTTAACACGTTCTAAAGGTACGGTCTTCAACTGTGAAATAGGAGTTACGGAGAATATGCCAGGTTGACAGGGTACGAGCAACAGCCACGAGCCTCTCTCGCGTTGTTGCTCTTATCCTAGTCAACTCATGATGATTCACACTTCCTCCCACGATTATCATCTGGGGGGCGTGTGACTCCTACTCATACACATGATAATAGTACTTATACCTATACACCCATTACACTATCGTTTAGCTGTTCAGGAGAACCAATGTACTTTTCGTCAGCATTCATTGTGATAGCTGAGTATCCAGATGGTGTGATGAAACGACGTCCATGGTTCCGGGAAAAAAAATGACTGTCGACTATAAACAAAAAATACATGTAAATATAAGGTAGTTACGCATGGACAAACAAATTATAATACATTAACAGTATGTATAACTATACTAAAGATCTCACTCTCATGACACGCATGGACAAACAAATTATAATACATTAACAGTATGTATAACTATACTAAAGATCTCACTCTCATGACACGCATG
>JAQHQX010000831.1:0-10832 GCA_034694425.1 Arrhopalites sp. Gr-Col-00791 | reverse complement strand
TCAAACTCAAATTGGATTGGGATTGCAATTTTAATTCCATTGCCCTGAAATTTTATTTTTTAAAAAAAATTACAATTTTAAATAAATAAAAATGAAGAATGTGGAGTTGGAATTTGAATTGGACTTACGGGACAGATATTCGAATAAAGTCGTAGCCGGGCTCTATATCATCCAGGACTAAAGGACAAAAATTTACCAAATCCCTACAGGGACCTTCGAAATCAAATTAAAAAACAGTTTGTTATACAAAATAATTGTTTGTCATCAACATTAGAAAACCAAAACAATTTTCATTTTACAAAATTAATTTCGTCAGCTTTAAAAAAAAATTATTGTTTAAATTTTCTGCAGATTTGTAAACAATTTTAGTAGAACGATGGGAAAAAATTTTTATTTATAAGAAAATTTTGTACAAGATAATTCTTCTTGATTGGAAATTAAACATCAAGAAAATTAAAAACTTAATTAAAATTGACAAAAACAAACTAGTTTCAAAAAATTTAATTGGAAAATTTCAATTAAATGGCG
Source organism: Arrhopalites sp. Gr-Col-00791 (assembly GCA_034694425.1). Lineage (NCBI taxonomy): Eukaryota > Metazoa > Arthropoda > Collembola > Symphypleona > Arrhopalitidae > Arrhopalites > Arrhopalites sp. Gr-Col-00791. Next base: position 10,304 of record JAQHQX010000831.1, on the reverse strand, counting down.
GGAAAACTTTTAGATGAATAAGAAGTTGGCTCAAGGAAATAGCAGAAATAAAATGAATATAGAGGAAATAAGAAAATAAATGAAATGGTCGTACCTTCAAGAGTTTGGACAGACAAGTTGCAATTAGAGATTGTGAAAATAGAGACTAGAAGTAACTTAAAAAAATTCATTTTAGTTGACAATTTAAAATATGAATTTGGAATGTACAAGCGAAGGATATGATGAGCTGATGAGAGAAACGAATGGAGATATGTGAGTTTAATCCATAAATTAATTTCAATTAATAGCAAAGTGAAGGAACATTCAACTAAATAGGTTCAAGGTTGAGTTTGGCTTTGGCTTTGGCTACTTTCAACTTTGAACAATAATCATCCAATAGTCAAACTGGAAGCATCCGGAATCTTCTGTTCATTGAGGATTGAACTAAATATAATTGTACTCATGTCCACAAACTCTATCCTCAGTGGAGGGAAATTTGAAATTGGGGCTATGTGGGTTATTGTAGAGTACAAATCCCTCATCATTTCATTCAAAACTTGTCTAGTATTTTTCTGCAGTCTACTACAGTAGTACATTCACACAGCAAAAAAGTTGAATAGAATAAAATAAAATTCAATTTAATTTGGGTTCATTTGTCCCCTGAATCTAGTTTCTTCATTTAATGAATTGACAGATCATGAAAATGTAGTTAAAATAGAATTTCTGTCAAGTGCCTCTGGATCTGCTGGTTGTAGAATTGTCTAAGAAATCTAATTGTATTTTCTTCAATTCTGTTTTACTCACATCATTTATATTCTAAATTATATTTACCTTTTCTTACTTTGTCAACAGTAAAGAATAACCGAGACTACAATAGTCACTATTAATTGTGATGGTGCTAGTGTAGCTGTAAATTGAGTATATTGTGTATTCCCTTTCTGTTTCTTCTTGTCTCATGTTAATATTTTTAAGGAAGTTTGTATGTGTTCCTCCAAAAAGAAACTACATACAAAAATACACAAGCTTACTTTTTTTGCGTAGCAGACGAATAATTGAAAACTACAAAAAAACTGATTATTTATTTATTTTATTTGTCACAGTCTAATCTTGTTTATAAACAAAACAGTTAAATGTGGCAAAAATGATCAATTTCACATTGAAAATATTGAGGAACAAAGAAATAAACATGTTGGTATAGGAAGTATTAAAACAAAACAAAAACTACAAAATATTTAATTGTTCGACTCACTCAAACAACTTTTATAAAATTATTTCCTAACTTTAATCCATCAATCTTTTTCCTCTCATGCTCTTTCAACATTTTTTACCATGTGCATCACTTCCTTTTTGTAAGTTAAATAAAATAAAATAAAATACTAAAAAAAACTCATAAAAGTCAAGCAGTAGGTTAGAAATTAGAAATTAATGCAGAAAGGAATTATGTGCCAATTTGAATGCAAATCTTGCCCTAACTCAAAACATTTTGATGGGATTTTGATAATCACTATAATTAAATGCACAATCATGATTCATGAATATGGATCCTTCACTCTGATTCAAAGTCTCTGAGTACAAGAATACCGCAACTTCACCAATTGACTCCCCCAAACAAAATCGTTTGTAAGATAGAACGCATGGATTAAACAGCAGCTTCATCTGGGACGACACTTTTCTACTAGATTCGATGGAAACCCAAACAGATACAGACCTTCTAAATTTTGGTTTAGGTTAAGGTTAAATAGTTGGTGATAGCTCCATTGTAAAAGCTGAAAAATTAGTCTTCTCATCTGTCATTCAAGAAAACTCAGATCAATCTTCTGGATGGCTAACAGGTCACAGCAGGAGCTGTAGAGGTTGAAAAACTTGATACTGAAGAAACAGCCCTACATAAAGTCACTGAAGGAAATCGTCATTTTCAAACTGGGTATCAATTCAGTCGTGTACGGTACTCCGTGACTATGATTGTGACTGTGAGTATGCACAGGGAACTGAGATGTGAATCGTGGGATCTGTTGAATTTCCACTCGTCAAGGTGAGCCAGTGACATGGAAATGGAAATGGAGAGGAGATGCATGCAATCGAATTGAGCATCCTCATTTACCCAAATATTTAACTACACGTGTTCCGTTTACAATTGACGACTGTCTCACCACTTGAATTGTTATTATAAATGTTGACTGGATTGTTTACAGTCTATATTCCATGTGAATTCTGTTCCTGTTCCAAGTCGGAATATATCAAAAATATTCAATTTACTCCATTCTACTGTCTCGCGTGTGAATGGACGTTACAAAAAAAATTAATTAGAATAGAAATTGACCAAAGTCCAAGTCCAAGTTGAAATCCAGTTGGTTAAATTTAAATGTTTTGACGAAGATTTTAAAATAGTCTAATCAGTTAGTCAACTCCAGTCAGAGAGATTTCCAACTGCCGACATGTCGGCCAAGTACCAATTGTAAAGTCAATGTCGAACATTTGTTAAATATTTGTGGTATTTAATTCAAATAGAATTTTCAATTGCAAGTAATTCCATTTAGAAGTTATCTGAATTTATTAATCAGCTGGAAAATCAAGGCTCTAAATCTAAGGTGAGAATAAAATGTTTGGCTGACGTTTTTATTGGGGAAATCTTTTATTGACAATAAAATGACTTATTTTGATAATAAAATTACTTCTTTTGACAATAAAAATACTTGTTTTGACAATACTGTTGTAAACAGCAAAATGGCTCATTTTGACTCAAAAAGTACTCAATATCACATTAAAAATTACTTTGTAGTAGCTTCTGAGTTTCTATATCAGCAACAAGTTTTCAAAAGTGTACAATTTGCATATCGTAACAATTTGTTACTATGCTTTGTTACTAACAAAATATCCTTTACTCACAAATGTATCATCGTTCCTGAATTTCGATGGAGCATTGGAATTGTAATAATGACTAACAATTTTATTGGGAAATATATAAAGCTCCATACAAAAATCCTAAATCGTTCAAGAAAAATGTCAAACCGCTCAAAGGAGGTTGGTGGTTTGTTTGAATAAAGTTGGGAGCGAAGCGAGCAGTTAGAAAGCTGGAAAAGCACTGTCATTTTGAGTTGTTTATATTTTTTTGGCGGTCTTTATTTTTCTTGAGTGATTTGTCATTTTGTATATGCGATTACCTATTTTCCATCATCTGCTAAAAATTGTAGCCAATTTTAATTAAAAACTAAAAACTGTTAAACCTACTCTCGTTTTAATTGAGATAAACAAATTAACACAAAGTAATTTTTAGTGGTATATTGAGTAATTTTTTAGTCAAAATGAACCATTTTGTGGGTCGTGCTAAAACCTATACACAGGTTGTACACACTATACACACCCCTATACACACCATACACATCCCTAAAAGACCAAAAAGTTTCACGCCGCTTGCTCGCTCCGATCTGACTCGATGCGAGCCGTAAATGCTTTCAGACTTATCTAACCGCTCGCTTCGCTCGCAACTTCAGTCAAACAAACCTCCGTTGACATAACCAGTCAATAAGACCAAACCAGGTGGGTAATAGAGGTACAAATCACCGACAAATAAATGATTTGAAATGAATTTCTTTGATTTCACTATTGTCCAGGTCTTCAAGGCAGGTAACATGTATTGCACCTAAAAAAATTAAGACCAAGAACTTGTTGGAAATATATGATGAAGGCTTATTATTTATAATTGAAATTTGGAAAACTTTTTTTGGGCAATAGAATTACTCATTTAGGCCATAAAAATTCCTCACTTTAGTCATACTCATTTTGACCATAGACTCATTTGGTAACCACAAAATTCCATACCTGAAGATTCCACCCACCCCTGGTTTGGTCTTATTGACTGGTTATATCAATGGAGGTTTGTTTGACTGAAGTTGCGAGCGAAGCGAGCGGTTAGATAAGTCTGAAAGCACTTACGGCTCGTATCGAGGCAGATCGGAGCGAGCAAGCGGCGTGAAACTTTTTGGTCTTTTAGGGATGTGTATGGTGTGTATAGGGGTGTGTATAGTGTGCATAGTGGTGTGTATAGTGTGTATAGGTTTTAGCACGACCCCATTTTGTTGGTTTAAATAGTATTGTCAAAACAACATTAAACATTAAAATGAATTGTACTAGTCACATTTCAAATCAAAACACATTCAGATTTGATCAATTCAACGAATAAAACCACTAGTCCCTGACATCCAATTGACATTTTGGTTTACCTAAAAATTAACCTTGCACTGGCTAAAGGCCAAAGATTGGTTTTCAAAATTGTTGACGTCGCTTTAACTTTCTTTTGATAATTAAATGAAACAAAAATAAAATTTTAAAAGATGTATAAAATATTCTGCAATAAGGACCCTCAGTTGCTACCATCGCAACGAAAGAGTATTTGTTTATTTTCGTCGATTTGACCCTTGACCTCCATCAAGTAGTGTGACACAAGATCGGATTCGTTACGAGGTCAGCAGGCGCTTTCGAAAAATGTATTAAAAATCAGAGGAGCGCCACTTTGACGAAATAATGGGCGGAAACTATAGTAGAGTCAAGTTAATCAAGTTAACGAGTAATTTTATTGTCAAAATAAGTCACGTCCGTTTTTATTGATTTGCTCTAACATCTCGTATAAGTTTGCTGATACAGACATTCCTACATTTCTACTTGACTTCTTTGTCGGAAAAAAACCTGTTTATTGTAGAAACCGAATATGGAATAATTTTGTAAATATAAAATGTTACAAAATGTCAGTGTTCAGTAGTTGAGATTGAATTGTAAATCCACAAGTTTGATTGGAAAAAAGTTTTTCCAAAAAACAGTGAATTTTAAATTAATTGTGAATATTGCCAAAGTTACAGAGATGACTCGACTTAAAGAGAAGGAGCGACAGGTCGATACAGAACAGGTTGATGCAGAGATGGACAAAAGATCAAAATATGTAACGACTGCTGTTATCTACTACAGCAGCTGCGCATTGGTAAGAAAAGTTTTGAATCAAAATTTTTTGATTGGTTGAACCATCTTTAAATAACCCTTTGTGGTTGTCCATTGGCAACCAAATTAGTTTTTATTGAGTTGCCCTGGACAAAGTTTGTCTGACAAACTACAGATCATGTTTCATAATAAAATCATGGGAAGGGTCTTTGGAGATAGAAGACTTTTTTTGGTCCATAAAATCCATGACTTGACTTTACTTTTTGCTTCGATTCTAACCGTTACCCTCTGCATTCGATGTGAGGTGGTGATGGAGTCTGCAAAAAGTCAAAACTTTTTAAATTTCGATAAGGACCCAAAATTCAATGTATTTGATAGGATTCAAGAATTGTTAAAAAGGTTTCTTTTAATAGGGCGTGACGATGACTTTTCTGGGTCCAGCAATCCTCCATTTCAAACACAAGTACAATTCAACTACTCAAGCTATCTCACTTGTCTATACGATCAGTATCGTCTCATCTCTTGTATGCGGTCTAGCATGTAAAAAACCCATTTTGTAATTTTAATGGTTAATCAAATAATGTTAATGGTTAAGGTTATGACCAACTTTATTAATAGAGGGAATTCAATATTTGAATTTTGGATTTTTAGTTGGAGTCATTTTTAGTCATGTGAATCGTCATGCTCTCATAACGTTCCTGATGACCCTCATGTCCATTCTCATCATCCTTCTTCCGTATAGTCCATCCATAGTTCTATTCTACATCATGAATGCTGTCATCACTATCTGTTGTGGTAATTTCTATTTTTTTATCTCAATTAATCAAAATGTCAATTTTTCAGTTAAATTTCCTGCCAAAAACTTTTAATTTAATTTAATTCAACTGCCCAGTTAAAAGAAGTTGCGTCATTAAAATAATCATAATCCCTGAACATCATAATTAAATAGTTTATCAACTTGATTCAAGGTGGTTTTCTACTCTCTCAAATCGTATGGACCCTCGAAATCTGGCCGGATAATCCCATCTTTATTCAGGGTCAAAGTTTCTGCTTCTCCCTCGGCAACATTTTCCCACCTCTCATTTTTGGACCTTTCCTCTCCAAATCATCTTCACAACCACTTCAAAACTCCACCTTCGAATATCAAACCAATTTTGAAAGCTCTAATTCAACTTTAACCGTTCACAACCTCCCAGAATTGATTGCACCATTTCAGGAAGATCAAGTCAATATTCCCTGTATTATTATTGGAGTCATCGGTCTCGTGTCTTCAACATTCCTCCTTCTCCTTCTCTTTTGGCTCCCCAAGAGGGCACCACCAAAAGCTGATATGACGACTACCATCGAGAATAAGATTACCGAACCTTTACCAGATGGCGCCACAACTGTATCCATCAATAAAGAAAATGAAAGTGTAGATATCAACTTTAATTCGAAATCCCAAGAAAATTCTTGTCAAAACACAAATACCACCAAAGAAAATAAGTTAACCCAAGTTCTATTGGTTATGTGTACAGCCATCTTTGTAGCTAGTTTCATCGCGATGGAAACGAGTAATGGTCAATTCCTACCCATATTTGGTCATGCTAGTTCGATCCATTTGTCAGAAGCAGAGGGAGCTCAACTTCTATTCTCATTTACGATGGCTTTTATGGGTGGCCGCCTCCTCGGAATCCTTATCAGTTCCTTTAAAATCACACCCCGTACTTTTTTGTATTTCAATTTGACTTTTGTCCTCATAGGAAATTCATTGATTTACTTTTGGGGAACTCATACAAGAATGTTGACTTGGATTGGAGCTGTCCTCGTCGGCCTAGGGGTATCTACTGGCGGTAAGTTTGAATTTAAAGTGGAGTCGTGTTGAAACATTAATTTAATTTCAATTAAATGTCAAGTATGTGAGAAGAGAGAGAATTTGATGGTGAAGTCAGTTAAAAATAATAAAATGTATTTCTGATCCTTATCGACAGCTCCAAGTGTCATGGCTCATGTCCAAGGATGTCTGAAAATAGGGAATTTTGTTGGAGCTGTCGTCTTGGTTACAGGGAAAAGTTTGTCTACCCTCTACGCCTTGATTATTGGCAGTTTCATTGATGACCTCCCTGTGATTTTGATGTACACAAATTTCGCCAGTTTCATACTCGGCTCGGTGACATTTGTAGGAATTTCATTTGTCATGAAGAGTAGTCGTGGTAGGCTGAAAGATGAACCAATTAATTGAATTGAATTACTTGATATTTGAGAATTTTCTAAGGTTGTAAATGTCTTCAATTTGGGTTATTTGGGTGGACTAGAGATAGAGCTTAGAGGGTGAAACTGGAATTTAATTTTTTGTAAATATTCTGAAATAAATTATTTCTCACTTATTGTTTTCTTATACTCACTTCAATGCGAATGCTCATTCATTTTTTATTAACGGTGCTGGTTCATTCGATCTTGTCGAGATCATCTCCTAGAATTCAAAGTGAGTTGATGGTACTAATTAAATAGAACACATGAGACTCTAGTACTTGGGACACACATTGTGCCCGAATTAATTATCAAAACGAATTTGAGATGAAAATAATTATTTGGAATTCAGAAAAAGTGAACGAAATTCTACATTCTATGTAGTCTCGAAATTCGACGTCTGACGAAGTCAGGATCGTCTTTATGACACCATCCTGTAGCCTGCAAGTTGTAGGTTGTAGATCATGAACTGCTGTACATTCAGCTTGAGACAATCCAATTAACGAGCAGATCAAATACGTCATTTCAATAACAATCGAACTATTGACGTTTAGATTTAAAATTTTTTATATTTAATATCTTTAATATTCATGTATTTAAATTGAGCTGGCTCACATATCAGCATGTCGCCATTGTATATTTCAATTGCCAATTCAAACTGTGATTCACAATCTGTGAATTTAACGTTTTTTTGAAAATGTATTCAGTTGAGGTACTCGTCATTTTCTTCATTATGATGGCCATTCCTTTTCATCAGTTGATTTCTTTCAATAAAAGTCCGGAGCTGAGGTTTTCTTGCCACCACTCCCCACTTGCTCAAAAATTCTTTGTTGTCGCCATCGACTATATTTTGTTGAGCTGACGATGCCGATCGAACCTGGTCCAGCTCCGGATCTGGTTGCAGTAGAATGTTTTTCGGAACAAAACCTTTTTTAAAAAGTTTCCACGCATTTCTTGACACTGCGATCAAAGTACCCGTTTCCCATAGAAATGTCAAAGAACTTGCTAAAAGGCCACCCACCAGCGCCATGAAAGGGACCATTAACAGCGAGAGATCTAATGGCTTTGACTCATCTGCGTTATTCATCAAGTAGCCAAATTTTTTGTAAACTGGAGACTCATTACGACTATGGGACATCCAAGCCGCCCCCACCTTTTCGGTTTGGCTTAGAATTTCTCCTTCCAATTTGGTGGAAATGCCCATATCACGCATCCAGCCTGTCAGGTAATTGAATGCATAAAGGTATTTGGATGCCTTTGGAAGAGTTGTGTGCTGGAGCATCGTGTAAAGGGAGTTGGAACTCTGGATCACATTCAAGCCGCTTCTAAGTGTCAAGTTTTGGGCTATCATGGGGCGTAAGACTGAACTCCAACCAACACACACTTCCCTTCTAGCTAGTGCTGAAGACACGAGACAGCTTTTCAGCCATTCAGGCCTAGGAATTCGATTAACTCTTTTGTGGAGTTGAACAAACTGTGGGAGTTGGGACTGTCTCACCAGGCGATCAAAAGTCCCGCCGACCACGTGCATCAAATTTATTCTATAATCCGAGCTCAATAGATCATGGAGATTAAGTGGCATCTTTTTAACTGCAGGGATTGTAATGGCAGCCAATAGATCTTCATTCCAATGATTTATCAGGACAAAACAAGTCCAAATCCACAGCATGAAGAAAGACTTGAACCGACGAGGCGATTTGACTCCTTGACCCAAAAGTGCAGCCAATGTGACGATGAATCCAGTGGTAAAATTCTTATATTCAGCACAAAGGATGCCTGTGGTTAGGAAGATAGAGCAGGAAATGGCAAGCCAGACGGTGGGTGTGAAGGGCATGAACAGAGCCAACCAATTTAATTCGGGAACTGGTTTCCCGCCGTAAAAGTAAACTATAGTGGGGTAGAGGTAGGTGACAGGACTCACGTGGATATCCAATTTGGTTGTGCGAGCAAGAGCGAAGAGGACGTCGATCGAACGGTCTTGCAGCTGACCCATCGCCCCTTCAAAAGAGCCATTGGGGAATTGCCGAAATCTGGGTGGGGCGGCGTTGAATTTATAAGTGAAATTCCAATTGAAGGCGGCTGCAGAAATGTATTTGTGAACACCGAGGATGTTGCCGGTTGCCGTTTTTAAATAGTAGGACTGGAAACTGAGGACAGTGATCCGTATGTCGTTTTGATTTTTCAAGTTATTCCTGTTAAAGCAACTCACATTTGAGAGTAATTTAAAGTCGATCAAGTTTTTTAAAAGTTTTCTAAATGAAAGTAATTCGGAAATTAATTCAGATAAAATGTAAGGCTCACCTGACTAATGGCCGTACCATGTCCTGGTTTGAGGGACTGTCTGACCAATGACCATCCAGATTCTGAATCCATCTTGGAGAGTCAATCCCAATTTTAAACTTCAGCCAATCCACTTGGCTCACCCTCCAAACCCTTTCAAGGCACCATTTTGGCCCGACAAAAATGTGCACGTTTTCGTTTGTAAATTTTGAGGGAAATTCAAATCGGTGTTGCAATTCATTCGCTAAAATTTGTTCGATATTTTTCTGCGTATTTTGTTCAGAATTTGGTCCCAAAAAAAATATTTCAGTTTCGCATTCGGCCCCGAACTTGAACACATCGGGACTTAAAACCAATTCCGATTCGAGATTTGGTTTTGACTGCATTGTGGACCCATTTGGGTTGTTTGTGATCAAGTCCGTGGAGGTCCACAAGAATAACTTTTTGGGAATTTTTGTAATTTGGATAAATTCGAAGGTCTGTTCAGCCTCCGACGGGATTCTCAAGTTTTTCATTGTGGTTACGAAGTACAGGTTGAAGGAGCAGGCCCCTTGAGCTGTCCTTAAGTTGGTGAGGAGTCGAGTTATCAAGTTCGAATTGCTTCGGTCGACAGAAATAAGGATTAAGAACCAAACGAAACACCAACACAACCACAACCGCAGCACCATCTCTAGAACTTGTTTCAAACTACTCGAATTTGTCTTTTAATTTTGGCAGAGCCAAACATTGGAAAATCCAACTGTCACTGGCTTTAAATGAGGAAGCAAATTGAACAAACAATTTAAAGGGGTGTGCTAAAATGTATCCCAGTATCCCAGGCGTATCCCAGTATCCCAGGTGTATCCCAGTATCCCAGATGTAGCAATTTTGTATCCCAGGTCAAAACG
>JAQHQX010000830.1:0-10841 GCA_034694425.1 Arrhopalites sp. Gr-Col-00791 | reverse complement strand
GGTTCAAGTAGCGAGCGAAGCGAGCAGTTAGGTGTTTGCGAAAGCACTGTTATTTTTCACATGAATTTTATTTTTTTACGTGAACTTTTAATATGTTTACCTGTACTTTCCATATTTTTACCGGAGTTTCAATATTTTTGCCGGATTTTTAATATTTTTGCCTGAGATTCAATATTTTTGCCTGTACTTTCAATAAAAATACCTGTAGATTCACTTAAAATACCAGCCAATTAAGTTAAACCAGTTAAAAAATAACAGCCAATTTATTTCAGAAATGTGTATATTCTGCAATAAGAAATTTCAATCCAGAAACAATTCGTTCAATTTTTCCAAATCTCAGCGCTGAGTTTTTCGAAGCCGAGGAGCAAAAAGGTTTAAATTCTATAAAGACTGAATCCTCAGTGGAGGTGGCATTATTTCATCCCATAAACCGTGGGGGAAAATCTGCCGAATCCAAACTTTTCTCCGCCGAACCTTAACTGTGGGTTATGTGGGACAAAATTTCCTCCGTCCCATTTAGCCAATGTTAAAAATTTTTTTCTCCGCCGAACTAGGTTCGGCGGGAATGGCAGATTTTCCATCCACGCCATAAACATCCAACCAAACCAGAATCACGTGTTGGATGAGCTACAGACGATTGAGAAGGATGTGACAATACAGCAAATAATTTCAGCTCACGAATCTGTATCAAAACATCAAGTTAATGAATTCAGTGTGGGGACGGCGTTAATTTTTTATCCGATCAACTCAAGTGACGTTTTACAGTCGGCTGAAATTTTCACAGAAGGACCAAAAAAATCGAATTCGGATGTACAGGTTGAAAATGTCATCGACGATATTTTCAATTTTGCAGAAAACTTTGAAGAGGACAACGATCAATCAAATTTAATGTATGACTCAGATACAAGTAATTTCGTCAGAAGATACCGATGATAGCGGGATGCAATATATTTTGTAATTTTTTATATTCTATTTATTCTTAGGAAACTTGATGATTTATGGCATCGTCTTTCAAATTGTAGCTGCTGTTGTTTTAGTAGTAATAATAGTAGTGAATTATTTTGAAACTAAACAATTCTTCGATACATTCGTGAATACCAGTAGGAGTAAGTTGCTGGGGAAGGAAATCTTGTGTTGATTTGATCGATGTCAATATTTATTTATTAAGAATACATCTATATAATTTGGTCGCACTTTTTTCAAAAATCATGTACGGTGCCTTCTAATACATACCAAAAGGTTCGTTGGGACTTAAATAGACTAGAAATCACACATTCCTCAAAAATCAACACCGATTTCACCTCGAAAAAAATGAAAAACCAAAATTTCATAGCCCACGTCAATGACCTCCTGGATATACCTATAGCGACTCCGATATACCTATACCGGTTCGGATATATCTATAATGTCCCGGATATACCTATAAACTGAATTTTTTTTAAATATTATTACCTACTACTGGTAATAATAATAATGTATTATAAGATTGACGAACTTGGCGTCAGAATAATATAATAATAATAATAATAACCCCAGAATAATTGGTTTGACGTCTAAATAATTGGCTTGATGTCTAAATAATTGAATTGCGGTATTCACTTTAATAAAGAAGACAAACGGTTTGAAGACACTTGTACTGGTTTTTCAAACTAACAAGAGAATAATATTTATTTCCAAATAACTGTTGAGTGCCCTGTTGGGCATGGTAAAGGTCCTGGAGGCTGAAGCGTGCTCGAGTGTACAAAGGGGCTCTCAGTTGTATTTATAGTGATTTTTCTGCTAACTATTCGAAAGTAAAACTATAATTTTAATATTAAGAGTTGAGAGCTGTAATGTAAACACATTACAGTTCTCAATCTTGGTCAATTCGCTAGAGAGGAGAATCAGATGCTATAGGGAATGCAACGATATCCCTATCCGCTATCCCTATATTAAATCTCTGGCGATACATAGTAGCAAAACTAGGAAGTGCATTAATAAGCTGTCGATCAGCTGTTTGAATGACAATGTGAGTGAATTCCCATTCACTCACATGTACATGCACTTGCAGTATTACAAGATACATGCAGCGCAATATGTGGGACAACGACTTTCAATTGTAATTGTGACATTGCCACATGCTTGTTCAAGTTTACATGATCTCATTTGAGGTCATGATTAACTTGACAAGCGAATTCGTTGTTTGCATCCTAAACATTCTCCCGTTTATTGATTGACTGCGACAATCAATAAGAAATTTATAATTATTGTCTCAACCGTAATATTTCCCTTTTATTTTGAGATATTAGGATATACAGAAATAAAGTTCATTTTTATTGTTTTATTGTTTCAAGTCTTGAGTAGACTGTAGAGATTGATTGATGAGTAGCGGTGAAGAGGTACCAAACTTTTTTTTCAAATGAGTTTTCGAAGAACCAACTTAATGCTGCTAATCATCGTTATCAGAATTGCAAAAATGATGACACCAAAAATTAGAATTTTGGTGATCGAGTTGAACCAATCAACACCAAGAAAGGACATCCAAGAAAAGTTGAGTGATCCAGGTGGTTCGTAAGAAACTGCGAATCCGTGGGCACGAAGGTCAGAGTTTGACAAGTAGTCCAAAGTGCCTGTCACCTTGATTGGGATAGCATTTCTGGTGCATCTGAGCTGACAATTTAGCTCCACATGCGGTTGATTGAGTTTGAGAGTGATCTCCCTTTTTTCCAATTCTGTTGCTAGTTTTAGTGGCATAAAAAAACTAACGCTTGGATATTCAAACATTGCGATGTTGTATGATTCCATGATTCTGGCTTCAATTATCAAGACGCTACCTGTCAGGCATGCGTAACATCCAGAAATTTTGATGAAGGAAGCTTCACAAGTGGAAGCAGTGATTTTCTTCACAATTCTACATTTTTCTGTATCCAACTGGACCTCCAGGAGGGTGGTTACAGATGACTTGATCGTATCCTTTCGGTGATCAGAGTTCCGTCTTCAAATTTGAGAGGCAGAGCAAATTGTTCGAGTATTTTAGTAGGATTTACTAAATCACTAATACACTTAACTCCAGAGTGATCAGCTATTGTTTTGATTAAGTTGATACTGGAGAAGCAATTTCGATTTAGATCCTTGGCATCTTGTTCTGTCGGGCATTGGACCTCGCTAATTTTACCAATGGTATACGATCCTCTGGTATTGCAGTCGGTGAGTGCAGAACGTTGATTTATCCTCATTACACATTTTGACAATAGTGGAATGGGTGGATTAGATATTGAAATCAAATTAAAGTTGATATCAGCAAAAACTTGATTGACACCAGCTGTTAGACTTAGAACAGCGGTGGTCGTGACATTTCCTTTTGTCATTTCAGCTTGGAGAGTAACTTGGTATGAATATTCAGGACAATTGAAAACTTCATACGCCATACTTGCTGAATTGTTTAAATAAACACGGTAAAAGTGACAACTTGGATTAAACACCCAAACGCAATAGCCAGAGTAGTCTTCTTGACAGTAACTCCAGCCCAGTTTCGACATTTAGGGTTCAAATTCTAATATGAAGCCGTCAAAATTTGGACAGATTCCGGATGCACAACCTTTAGAAACAAATGGGTTGTAGCAGTGTTTGACACTTTGACATTGGGCTACTGCTTTGGGAGTGTAGTACAAACTTTGCTTAAGACATTTGATTGAAATTTCTTTTGTTTGCAAGGTTAATGTTCCAAGCAGATTTTTTCTTGAGTCTTCAATCTGAAAACACGAGAGTTGTCCAATGGCTGATAGTGACAGTCGGTTATTGATTCGAACTGAACATGTCACAATTCCGTTTGAAGAATAGTCGCATTCATTTGACGCGGTTGTCAATGATGCGCTGTTTGTGCATGACTGGCACGTTGTAATTATTACCAATAATAGTAGTAAATTGAACATGGGTATAATTGATTTGGAACAGCGTTGTGTTGCCTGCTTAGTGGTAACTTTGTAAACAGGAAAGTTTATAAGCGGTTGTTCTTCAGGGTCTTCTAGATCAGGCTTTTCTCGGTTTTTTCGAATACCTTTTCCTTCGTGATCTTTCCAAGATTTTTTGAAGGCACTTACGAAGTGGCCAAAAGAGGATCCATGAAATGATGAACATAATTCTGGTGAGCCAGATGAGAGCCATCAAAATGACTGACATAATGATTCCAAGTGCTGATATGAAAATCCAGTGATACCAGGTGTAACAACTGACGTTTCCTATATATTCTAGGCAGAAATAGCACTGGATTAATTCGCATACGGGAATGCGAGGACATTCTTTGTGACACACTGTTGGACTGCCATGATCTCGGAACCAGACATCCACTGAGATATTTCCCAAACCTGACATTTGTTTTGTAAAATGAACGTCTGTCCTTTTTGTGTATGTTTGCAATGAAATGTGACTCGGGTTTTTTGTTGCCTTCAAATATGTAGGCGTTTTCTCTGGAGAATTGACGGCGATTCCAAACTTCGTGCAGGTTATCACGCATTCTGGGCAGATATATGAAAGGGATGGGCGGCTTTGGTTTTCAATCTGGACCAGCGTCTTTATAAATCCCCAACATTGTGGTAGGACCTTCCCGTGCTCCGTCACCACATAGTGAGTCTCTGCTGCAGACTTGAAACTGCAATAGCACGTCGTGTTGTCTCGTTCGGACGGTTCGTTTTTATGCCTTTTAACTTTATTCAAATTCTTCAGCTTTACGATGTTTGAGCATTGCTGGCGAACTTGTTTTTTGGGTTCCCGATGCTGTGGGAGGGCGTAGAATACGTATTTTGGCGTTTTTAGAGGTGTCGGATATTGGGTGTCGGATATTTTGGAGGTTCGTCGGATGTCGGATATTTTGCAGGTCCTTGAATTGCGCTACTTTTTGTGATAGGAGACCATTACTTCAAGCGCTTAAATCTACGATGAGCGCTTGCGTCGGCTTCATGCTTTCCCTCATTTCAAGTGACGCTCGGTGTGTGAAACGGCGTGTTGATTTTTGGTCGTACTTTTTGGAAAAACTTCGTCTTTTCGATCTTCTAGTAAAAACATGGTAAGGGTTAAGTTTTTATTTCTGTAATTTTTGTTCAACCAAAACTCCAGCGCATAGAAAGAGACTCCGACCAAATAAAATTTGTACTTTACTCGAACGTATCTTTTCTTTTCAGAGTCGAGGTGGTAGAGGTGGTAATCGTGTTGGCGAAAACAGAGGAGGATTTGGAGAAGGTGGCCTCCCAAAACTGAGTGGTTTCTTTGACCGATATTGTGCATATTGTAAATACATTTTAAAGGACATCGTCTTGTTAAAATTCAGTTAATTACAAAGTTGTATTATAGTTTGGTACAAAAAAGTGACCCTGGAACAATTCAACTAGTTGACCCTAGCTATACACAATAACACTCGGGGATTCCAAATATCCCAAAATACCCAAGGGATAACACCGATTTGACCCGTGGTTGACCTTTAAAGTTTCAATTTTTTTCCCCACGCTCTCGCGAAATCCTTGCGAGTGGCACTATTCAAACAAATAAGATTTCGCTTTCTTGTCGGAATAGTTTGCTCTCATAAGTTTTCATCAAATTTATAAAAGTGAACTTCAACAAATTAATGAAAAATTAAATAAGCAGCTATATAGTCGTGGTTTTATTGCTCACAAAAGGTATCTTTTTGACACATAATTTGTCTGATGAATTTCAGCAGAGTTGGTCTAATTACAAGCTGTTAAATGCTTAAAAGTATTTAAAAGCTTGTAGATTTATTTAGTTAATTCCTTACTAGCTTGCACTGAGCTTGCTAGCTCATTATAAACAAAGAAAGCGAAAGGGCGGCCGGAGGCCCTGCTGAAAATTGTCTAAAAAGCAAACCAAACAAAAAAAAATGTGAAACCCCAATCGGGGCAAAGTGAGTTTACTGTACAAATCAATCAACAAAAAAAAAAACAGCCGACGCTTCTAAACAGAACTCTGCCGAAAATTTTGTGATTTCCAACAACTTGGAAAAAATTCTCATCCCATCACTGAGGGAGACTAAGACTGTTGCAGCGAATTGGAATTGGAGAATTGGATCCTCTCGTTGAGCGGCCGACGGAGCCCTGGAGACGGAGCCCAGCAGATATTCATCATTTCAGTCAACAATTTGCAGTCAACATTTATTTGTATCAAGTACTACACTCACTATTTCACATACACACAAACAAATACACACTTGTCATTCATTACAAGTAAAATTTACACATGCACAAAATTTGATAGTTTAAGACAATTAAATTTCTGCTGTGTAGAGATTTTAACCTTTGCATAAAAATCATATTTTCTGTTCACAATATATTTAAATGCATCTGCTAAGTCCCAAAGAATCTTGCATGGCCAATTCCTTTTAAACAAGAGATTAAGAGGCTCATCTAGAATCTTTACAAAAGCCCAAGGTGAATGGTAACAGATTGTAAACCTTCACACTGGCAACTTGCGTGGCAAAGACCACAATATAAACTTTCTAAAAAACTTAAAAGGCAATATTAGGCAATTTATAAAAATAAATTAAATAAATTCTAAACATTCAAAGTGAAAGTTAACCCACAACCTCCAATCAAAATTTAGAATTTAGAATACAACTGAATTTTGATTAAAGGAAAATTTTTAATATCTAGACATAATTGATTGTCAGCAATGATTACTGAGCCTATCCAGTTGGAACCTATAAAAACAGCTGGATATTGCGAATGGAAAACTTGCCTACAGGGACAATCAATTATCAAAAAGGTCAATAGGTCTTTTCAACTATTTTGACTCGGTAATCAAGTGTGAATAGGCAGGCAGGTTTAGGAAAAGTGAAGAATTTCCCTTAAACTCAACTACTGACAGAGAAAAAAAAGTGCTCCAATTGATATTTTACGACGAAAAAGTGTTTCATCAAGTCAAGAAACTTTGAAAAATTTGTGAAGAGTGGTACAGACCAGACTCCGGAGCCGACCAATTTCGCTCGGCGGCGGCGGCTGACCAAAATATGGTCGGCGGCGGCGGATCACTTCCAAGGCAAGAAAGCCACGACTTACCTTCAATTAACACTATAGTGGAGGATGAGTCATTCAATCTGCAGAAATTTTGGGAAACGGAAGAAATTCCTGACCAGAAAATACTTTCTCAAGAAGAAAAGGACTGTGAACAGCACTTTGTTAAGACGACAAGGCGTTTACCGTCAGGACGATACGAAGTCCAACTTCCCTTCAAGATCAATCATCCAGCTCTCGGCGACTCAAGACAAATGGCTTTGAAAAGAAGGACCGCCGTAGAAAGAAGACTGAAAAATAATCCAAAACTTAAGGTCGAATACACTAAGTTTATGGAAGAATACATCAATTTGGGACATATGTCAAAATTGAGTTTTGAAGAGTCTTGTATCAGCAACTGCAAACCCTTCTACTTTCAACATCATGTAGTGATCAAACTGTCCAGTTCAAGTACAAAGTACAGGATTGTATTTGATGGGTCTGCCAAGACATCCACTGGAGTCTCTTTGAACCAGATCATGATGGTCGGAGGAACCGTGCAACCTGAATTAGTTCATCAAATACTAAAATTCAGATTACATTTTATCGCGCTCTGCGCTGACGTGGTTAAGATGTATAGGCAAATTTCTATGAATCAGAAGGATCGTGACTACCAACGAATCCTCTGGAGGTCATCGACGAATGAATCTATCCAAGAATATCAACTGAACACAATTTCGTACGGTACTTCTTCGGCTCCATATCTTGCGACCCGGGTATTGAACTAATTGGCACAAGATGAGGCCATCAATTTTCCTATTGCTGCTCCAGTCATCTCAAATGATTTTTATGTCGACGACCTGATTTCAGGAAGTTCATCAGTCGAGAAGGCACTGGAACTGCAACGCCAGCTGATCGCATGTTGCAACTCAGCTGGTTTCGAGTTAAAAAAGTCGTCGAATAATTCACAATTATTGGATCACTAACCTCAAGATTTCAGGGAAACTCAAACTCCATTAGTCTTTGGAAAGACCGAATCGATAAAGACACTTGGAATATCCTGGAATCCAGCAACGGACAAGTTCTCATTCAATGGAACGATCGTTCAATACCTCAACCCGACAAAACGAAATGTTCTTTCACTTATAGCGAAAATTTTCGATCCAATGGGTTGGTTAGCCCCCTGCATCATAAAAGCCAAGATAATAATGCAAATGGTGTGGCTTCTGAAAATAGATTGGGATGACTTACTTTAAAAGAATTTATTGGAGGACGAATGGCTACCGTTTTT
This sequence comes from Arrhopalites sp. Gr-Col-00791, assembly GCA_034694425.1. Classification (NCBI taxonomy): domain Eukaryota; kingdom Metazoa; phylum Arthropoda; class Collembola; order Symphypleona; family Arrhopalitidae; genus Arrhopalites; species Arrhopalites sp. Gr-Col-00791. The sequence goes on along the minus strand of JAQHQX010000830.1, from coordinate 2,576 downwards.
AAATAAGCTCCATCACCTCCAAACAATCCAAATTCCGAGATATGTTGGATATTTACCTTGTTCTCATTGTGAGCTTCATGGTTGCTCGGATGCCTCCGAAAACGCACTGTCTGCAGTCGTTTATCTCCGAAGTAAACAAGGAGACAAATATATTTCAAATCTTATCATGGCAAAAACTAAAGCTGCTCCTATCAAGACAATTTCCTTGCCTCGACTTGAACTATCTGCAGCATTATTGTTAGTCAGACTGATGAAGACAATCCAGTCTGTACTAACCATCAATTTAATGGCTACTCACTATTGGACGGACTTCTCGATAGTGCTCCATTGGGTGAATTCTCCAGCAAATAAATGGAAAACCTTCATTGGAAATAGAGTAGCAGAAATCCAGGAATCAAGCACCATTCAACAATGGCATCATTTAATCTCAGAACAAAACCCAAGTGACTGTGCTTCTCGCGGAATTTTCCCCGATCAACTTAAAAATCATTCACTATGGTGGAATGGACCGGCATGGCTCCAATCTGAGGTCCTCCCGATAGGACAAATTCCTGGTTCTTTCAAGCAAAGTGATCTGGAACAACGAAATATCCAAATCACAGCCGTAGCAGAAAAGTAGAGTAGAGTAGATTTTGCCGGTCCTTATCAAATAAAGGGCACCGGGAGCAAAAGGCCTACATCATATAAAGGCTGGATCGCAATTTTCACATGTTTAGCTGTCAGGGTTGTACACCTTGAGCTAGTTTCTGGATTATCTCATGAAGACTTCCTACTTGCTCTAAAACGATTTATAGCAAGGCGGGAAAAACCACTGCATCTTTACAGTGACCATGGAACAAATTTCGAAGGAGCAAATAACAGAATGCAAGACGACATCCAAATTGTCTCAACCTTCCAAACTCCAGAAGTCGCAAAACAAATATCACTGGAAGGAATCCAGTGGAGTTTTATCCCACCACGTGCTCCTCACTTTGCAGGAGTCTGGGAAAGTATCGTCAAAATTACGAAGACCCATTTAAATAAAATGTTACTCTCACAGTTGTACAATTACGAAGAATTTTCAACTATTTTGACGTATGTGGAGGCCGTTCTAAATTCAAGACCGCTGCTTCCGCTCACAGATGATGCCGAAGACTTAGATGCTTTCACCCCAGCGCACTTCATTGTCGGTTCATCATTAGTCATACCACCGGAGCCCGATTTGAGCCACTTGAAAATGAATCAGCTCAATAGATATCAGAGTATTCAACGTCAACTCCAGCACTTTTGGTCAAGATAAAGCACCGAATATTTGACTACTCTACAGACCCGGTCCAAATATAAATTACCTCAAGCAAACATGAAACAAGGTGATTTGGTGTTGATCAAAGAAGATTATTTACCCCCGCTCCAGTGGAGACTCGGCAGAATCAAACGAGTACACCCAGGATCGGATGGATTGGTTCGAGTGACGACACTCGAAACAGAGGAGACATATGAGAATAAGGATGGAAAACTTAAAAAGAGGATAAAAGAATTCGTCCGACAGATTTCTAAATTAGCTCTTCTTCCAGTTGAAGAAATGAATCAAGAACCAGAAGAAGCGCCCTCCAAAGAAAACCTAATTCCTTCGAAACGGAACTTAAGGAATTGCCCTAGGCCACAGTCAAGACCAAAGGCAATTAATCTCCATTCTATATGTATTTATTTACTTTTTATATTTCTCATGTTTGGAACACAGTCAAAGGCTTCCATGTCCAAGGTGAACATTTGGGAAACTTTTCCTCATTGCACCACTCGCTATCCTCATCAGTATGAGATAGAACCATGTACAAGACACATCCGATGAATGGTAATCCAAGAGTCTGGATCAGCCTGTTCCAGACAAACCACTTGTGGACCTAATGATATGATAAGTCCTGATGGGGTCAGCTGTATGAACTCACTAGACAACACGTCATGCGACAGAAATGTATCTAATCGTTTATCCACTGACTTAGATGAAATTATGTGTCAAACGCTGACACACGGTCAAGAAACACATGTAAACCTCTTGACTTCTCCCGAAGAAAGTACTCATTACTGTCTTGTCGGAAGAAAACACACACGTCAATGCCCACATTTTAATGTCCGAACAGATAAAGTTCCAATTGTCATAGTTCACAATATGGCATAAACAGTCAAGCATTACAACTTACAAATGACGACCAAGGCAGACTCACTAGACAATTTTGAGTGTGTAAATTGTTAAAGTAAATTCTGCATTAGATGGCTATCAAGGTGATGAGTTGTATTGTCAAATGTTCGAGCAAAGTTGATGGCTTATTCCCTCGAAACCAAAAAAGTTACCCTCGCAATTATTTTTTTGGAGACAGCTACAAGTGTCCTCCACATCCTCAGTCAATATGAACTTGCTTCTATGCACAGTTTTTTGTCCACATGGATTCAAAGTTGACATTTCGAAAATCTGATGAGGTGAACTTTGTTTTGACTGATAAATTTTTTGTAAACGGAAGGGCACCCTTCCAATTATTTTTGTGGAGACACCTACGAATGTCCTCCACATTTTCTGTCGATATGAACATGTTCCTATGCAT
>JAQHQX010000829.1:0-10847 GCA_034694425.1 Arrhopalites sp. Gr-Col-00791 | reverse complement strand
GGTCAGTAAGTTTGATCATTGTGTGATGCGTCCAGAGTTTAATATATTACCCAAAACTTTGTATTAAATTATCCTTCACCACCCTGTATTTTCTAGACGATGGACCTCCTTCGAACCTGTCTAGCTCCACTTTGAGTCATAATTTGCTGTTGAAATGGGAATGCCCCCTTCGATGGTCCGAAATTGTTGTAGATTGAATTGACAATACAATTTATTATTATTATTATCTTTATTCAAAATGTATAGAGCCTTAGCCCATCACAATTGCTTTTGCATTATTAATAGACTATTTGGGGTACTTTTCGTTGGAAATACAGAGGACAACCAATTACTTTTGGGACAGTTGGGTTAAATGGCATAAAACTCGCATTTTAGGGAAGCAATTCATCTTTTTTTAGTTTGTTAACTAAATTCAATACTAGACTTTTTTGGGATTTACCGAATTCATGAGTTTTGTATAAAAGTCGATTTTAAAATTCATTTTCTGATGAGGATGTACGAGACAAAATGTTGAACTTCTGAACTTGTACAAGTTCTAAGATGAGTAATTTAGTGTCATTTTGAAGAATTGTAACTGAATTTGGAAAAGTGAGCATCCAATAATTTCCTACATTTTCAAAAATTTGCTTTGGTACTGTACAAAGTGAAACGAAAATCTGGTTTCATTTTCAAATGATCATTTAATAGAATTGTAATAGTCTATGTTTATCAAATCAATCACTTGAATTAGTGACGGAGTGACCTGAGAATTAATTCTAAAGCCAAGTTGGTCAAATTGGCTTGATCAACTTGAAAAGTGTTTGTCTTTTCAAAAACTTAGCATGCTGTCTTGCTATTGACAAAGATCGATTTAAAGTTGTCCATACAAAATTGAATTTTATGAAATAAATGTTCCATTTCATTTTATTAATTTTAATTTTAAATTTTACAAGGAAAAATTAATTTTAAATGAAGCCGAGCCCTCAGAGTGAGTTCAATCACTCTCGTCACACCCGAATGCACTCGCTCTCGTCACACCCGAATGCACTCGCTCTCGTCACACCCGAATGCACTCGCTCTCGTCACACCCGAATGCACTCGCTCTCGTCACACCCGAATGCACTCACTCTCGTCACACTCGAGTGTGAGCAACGAAGTGAGTTTGAACGACAAAGTGAGTGTGAGACGAGGTTCAGTAGCTATAGAAAGTGAGCCGCAAAAGTGAGTGTGAGACGAGGTTCAGTAGCTACAGAAAGTGAGCCGCAAAAGTGAGTGTGAGCCTGAGCCTAAGCTTAGTCGCCTTCTAGAATTCCACCCTTACTATCGATCCATGAGCGTTAAATAGTCACACGCATGTAAGTCGCAGAACCAAACCCTATGCTATCTCTACGGAACCTCTAGTGTTCTGGAAGCTTCTATATTTGTACATTGTCGCCTGGATACAGCTTCGTGATGTGTCAATGAAGCCCACATCTCCATGGCAACAAGGCTCAAAACAAAGTTCAGGAAACTGGGAAAATGCTACAGGTGAAAGTATTTACACAGCAACAGCAGCCGTACATTCTAGATCACACCATTTACCTTTACAACATCTTAAAATTGTTGTGATGATAAGCTACTCTAGTGGAATTTTTGAAATCCTTGTTTTAGTTTGAAAAGATTTTGTCAGTTCACATTTTTTAATGCGAAAGAGTATAAACCAACTTCAATATTTTTAGTGAAAGTTTTAATTTTCGTTGTTCTAGTAGTGATTGTTGACTTTTTTTTTACTGCGGTTTGTATTTTTTACGGTGGCATTAATTGTATGCCCGTCTTTTTTCTTGAAACTTAAATTGCAATTTTTGAGGTAATTAAGGAATTTTAGTGTAGAATTTGAAGATTTTGTTTTACAGCGTTGTGGAATTTTTATTAAGGTTGTTGTATAATCAATTTTGTGAATTTTTTACTGGACTGTAGCGACAAGATGAATACCCAAATCATCAAAGAGTTGAAGAAGGAAGAAGCATCATCAATAGTTGACGAATCTTTGGTGTCAACTGAAAGTGGGCCGAGTGAAAAGGAAATGAGGGAGAAGAAAGCTATGGAAGAGGTTTTCAAGATTCCACTTGTGAGTGAAACCAAATTATAGTAATTTTACTTTATTTGATCGGATCCTCATGTATTGCAGATGGATAAATACTTTTGATCCTTTTGTTTGAAATACAAATTTCTATTCTCAGGTTTTGCAAGAAATAATTGAAGGTGTGGAGGATTTGAATGACCTCAAGCAGTGTCGTCTGATCAATTCCATGTGGAATGAGACTACAACCAAAGTGATGCTCAACAAAAACTCTGCTTGTGTAGCACTCAGGTTGGATTCCAGGACGAAGAAATATAAAAAATTCATCCACTGGGCTAGGACTCATTATTATCGACCCTCGTGCTACTTGGTTCCAGCTGAACAAGATATTGAAGGTGCTGAACAAGATATTGAAGGTGCTGAACAAGATATTGAAGATGCTGATCATTTGACTGTCCTCAAGGAAATTGTCGACAAGTCGACTCGATTTCCCTGCTCAACATTCATGATATACAGAGGGGATCTGAGCGATCCGAAAATGGAAGATTTTTTCAAAGTTGTTGGGGATTCCATCAAAGAATTGAAACTGCTTAGCATTAATGGAAAATCTTTAAAATTCGGTGTACTTTTGGGTCTCAATTGTTCCAATTTGGAGACACTCTATACAGAAATAGGTGACATTGACTGGAGCCCTGGTCACATTTCGTTTGAGCTTCCGAAACTGAAGATGTTGCACATGCCACATATTTCTTGTAATTGCGAAAATGAGAATGAAAATGAATATTTTTTCAAGATATTGACAACTCTCAATGCACCCAATTTGCAAGTCATCAAGGGATTCGAACTACTCGAGGACTTGGCTGCAGTCGTTGAAGTAGGGAAAATTCACTGCGTGAAGGAGCTAACGTTTCAAGAAGTTGGAGGTCTCAACTGCTTAACCTATTTGGAGAAGTTTGTTCACGTTGGTCTACAACTGGAAACTTTGAGACTTGGTTTTGACTATATGTTTGACAGTTTGGATTATGATGAAAAAAGCAAGTGGATGAAGCTCGTACAGAAACTATTGGATATGAGCAAGAACACTTTGAAATCCTTCAGATTCAACGGAATTGAAAATGTGTTCGAAAATCTCAATTTTCCACAATTTCCTCAACTTCGGGAGATTCAAATTGACTCATCTAGTACAGCTGAAGAAGGAGAAGAAGGTGTGAGGTATCCCTATGAAATTCTGAGTGATGACATTTCTCCAAATCTGCAAGTCATCGAGGGATTCGACTTGTTTAGAGATACCGAAAAAATTATTAGAGCTGGAAAAATTCATTGCGTCAAGAAACTCCGTGTTGACGATAAAATACTTGAACTAGAACATTTGAGATTGTTTCTGAGTGGTCGTCCCCAACTTGAGAGTTTAGAACTTTGCAAGCTCGACAGTCTAGACTGTCGGATCCAGCTGGAGCGGATGAACTTGGATTGGACAGAGTTGACCGGCCACCTGGAACAATTACTGGAGTTGAGCAAGGACACCCTTACAAGTTTACAGTTTCGTGGAGTTGGAGCGTTTTTGAAAGATATAAAATTTCCAAAATTTTCCAAGCTTCAACACTTACAGGTTGCAGTTCAGTTTAGAAGGATTTTCCCAAGAGGAATCAATTTGACAGAGACATTTCCCAAGTTAGAAGTCCTCGATCTTCATCTATGCGCCAACTTTGATGAGAAGTGGGATGAATTTTTTCCTCCTCCTGATGCATACAAAGGGTCTTTGACCTCGGTCAAGATTCTCATATACTGTGAATGGTTCACTGACGCTGCAAAGAGGAACCTCCGAACCCTCTGTCCTAATGCTAAAGTATATTATATGAATGATTTCAGGGGAATGAATATCCCTGTTATACTTGATTAGTTGTTATCATTTTGTGTTGGGCTAACTTTTTGCTCTTTATATCTGACCCAGTTAATCGTTTGCAAGTTGCTCAAAATTGTACTTGAACTCTGCTCTATATTATTATAAAATGGTTTTGTTTGGTTAAATATCCATGTCATGTGGTTGTTAATATGATGATTTAAGAAAACAATAAATTCATTTGTCTGGTTTGAATATTTATCATGTACGAAACATGTCATTCATTGTGTCAACTAATTCAACTTGAATTCCAATTTGAACTTAATCTAATATTACTTTTAACTTTCAACTTTAAATGGTAAGTAAAGATATAGATAGGGAATCGTTCAATGTTATTTTAATTTTCATGAAAAACACAAATATCGAACCCTGTCGTCTTACAGAAATTAAATTGTGATCAATATTGATGAAATATATCCGTATTTGTGACTTTTAAATGAATTTGTCGTTTTCATTGAATTTTGATTATTCTCATGTTTACCTTAAACTAATATTGTTTTTATTATGATAATTGCATACTTGAAGAGGAACAAATTCTAAAACTGCTTTTCATGTTACATGAACATCTTTGTACAAGGAAAAGGATTTCATGGACAAAAAAGGTTGAAAGGTTCTAAATGTATTTTGAGGGTGGATAAAACATTGTAAAACTTTAGAAATTATACATGTCTAAGTGGAACTAACCAATTGTGATTAGATTTGTAATGGTGTTTACTTTACAAATGGTTTTGGAAATGGCCAACTACTCATTTCGCTCAAAAAACATTCAAAATTCAAATAAACCTAATTCATAGAGAGAGGGTGACCCTTAAGGTCGATTGAAAACTATGGGATTTGAGTGGACTTGAGCCCACATCTTTGAGACGTTGTCTACGTTTAACCGTTGCATCATGTAATAATAGTTCTATTATGTGCAGATTAAAGTTATTCCATGCAAACTTGGCATATTTACACGCATTATTCCAGTTCCAATTTAAAACGTCATGTTGTTACCATGATCGAGCATAAATATCCGTAACTTTAATGTATGTGAACCACTGATGCAGGGTAAAAATTTCCAGGTTTTCGGAAATATCCTCAGAGCTTGGAAATGATTGGGAATCAAGGAAATTACACCGAAAATTTCTGGGAATCCAGAAATTTCCTAACAATTCCCTACTTTGTCTTTGAAATCTAAAAACAAAATTTCAAAATGTTTAAAGGTCAATTTAAGCTTGATTCATGTTTCCATAAAAAATTAGGTTACTCTGAAGAAATGCATGAAATATAAATTAATTAATTGACCTCGCTGACTTGCATCTAGTCTACATGAGACGGTGCATTAATATCAATATTAGATTACTTCAGCTGAACATTCCTAAGATATTCTGTTCACGTGAAAGTTGAATAATATTTTACAAGACAATAACCTGATTTCAAGGCTATCAAACGTTTGCATCAAAAATAATGAAAGTGAATTCGATCTTTGTGGTGCTTTGGATTTCAATATCCACATCGGCTTCCGTTTATGGTACGATAAATCAGTGAGGGCGAGATGGATTATCTTGTTTTTTGTCCATTTACCCAAATTCACATTATGAGCGACCGATTCATTCGAGTGGGGACGAAATGATGGGAATGGATGATTGATTAAAGCTTCGAATGGGATTGGGACGACAAAATCCTGAACTTTTTCCCTCAGAATATTATTATCTGAAGTTGCTGATATTAAGTTTATATCAGTTGGGATTTATCTGAACATGACTAAAATATTCTACTCACTTGAAAGGTGAACATTATTTTACGAACCAATTTGTAATCAGACTGCAAACAGTTTACATAACAAACAATGAAGTTGAATTCGATTTTGGTGGTGTTGATTTGGATTTCAATATCCGCACCGTCTTCCGTTTATGGTAAGATAAATCGGGGAGGTAAAATACCTACGTTTTCTGTCCATTTACCCAGTTCCCATTCAGATCAACCGATTCTCAGTCGATTGTGTTAATTCACAATTTTACAAAATTACACATTTCGTGGATTTGATTTTCAAGTGTCAGATGTTCATTTTTGTATTTACTTTGACCTTCTTAAAAACAAAAAGTCCATTTTTCCCACACTGCATATCAAATTATCGTTTATTCTGTCGGTATTTTCGTTTCAACAAGAATAATTTTGGGCTTACCCAAGTCGCAAGTAAAAGCAATTGGTTGAAAAAATTATAATTGTAAATAAGAAACGGAATTAAATATTTTGCAGGATTGATTTGTCCAGAGGATGCTGTCATTGCTCCCTGTTCCTGTCTTGACGACACCATCACGTGTTATGGTCCCCTAATAACACAGGAAGCAATCAATAGAGCATTTCTCACAGTTCGTGACTACAATTCCATTCCTCCACATGAATCCCTTCCACTAAAGTCATTCATACTTCAGGAAACAGAAATGGAAGAGTTGGACTTGACCCCATTGGTAAATATGACCTGCATTGAGTTTTCTGTCAGCTATAATCCACAACTGACAACGATCGTGGGACCAGGTCGGCCTAATCAGGGGGCAATAAATGTTGAAGAGTTATATATGGTTGGCAATAATTTGACAGATGAAGGGCTGGGGGAGTCCTTAAAATATTTTGCACCTTCTCTCAAGTTTCTCATCTTGTTCGGAAACTCGTTGAAAGGATCGATGAGTGATATTGAACTTCTCCCTGGTTTGTCCGATTTCACTCAACTTCAATATCTGGACGTTGGTTATAATCAAATTAGGATGGTCATCAGTGGACAATATTACAACAACAATCAACTTTCTAACCTTTGGTTGGACCACAATACAAATTTGACAATTGGTAAAGATGCATTTGTCTTCCGAGACTCAGGGTCAACTGAAACGCTTGCGCTTTTTTTATCTGATTGTGACTTGGATGACATCTCAATAAATATGCAGGAAAATGGGCTCCTACAATTGAACAGATCCATCGAATTGTACCTCTCATACAATAATTTTGAATTTATTTCTGCAGAAAATTTTGAAACGTTGTTGAATGCAAATGAATCAAATTTAATTGACTTTGATCATAATCCTCTGATTTGTGATGGGAGAATGAAATGGCTCCACGACCAAAAGGATAAATTTCAATCCAAAGTGCTCTACGCTAACTGTACCAACGACCCAGGATTTGACGTGTTTACTACCAATTTAATTAACTGAGTTAAATGTCGTAAAAGATTTGCAAACTGTAGGGCAGGAATAAATATTAAAAATTGTAGAACAAATCAAATTTTCTGTGTTCCTCTGTGGTCATTTGAAACATTTTCTTTTAATCTACACTTTGGTTTAGTTCAGTCAATATTATTGTTCGCAAGAATTAATTCATCGTTGCTACTGTTCTATTTTTCCGAGTCTGTAATTCCGAGGCTACAAATGTTGAAAGGACTTTATTCTTCATATTGAATATGATAAAACCAGCGATATGTCTCCTGATTACGTTCGATTGGACACAACGTGATGAGAACGCATGATTGATTAGAGATCCGAATGGGATCGGGACGCTAAAATCTTGAAATTATTCACTCAGACCTCAGAAAATCATTAAATTAAATCTGTTGCCTAAATAAATTAAAGTCTATCCCGTTCAATCACAATTCTGTCGCCTCAAAAACTGTTGCTCAAAAACATTAAAAACTGTTGCTCAATTTGCTAATTCTGTTGCACAGGAAAATTAGGACCCATTGTTCACAAGGGGTATCTTTTGACAATTTTTCTTGACGAAAGAAATATTGTGGTGTAATCATGTTTGTTGGTCTGATTACCATCTTTAAAATGTTTAAAAGTATTTAAAAGCTTGATTCGGTTATTGCCCTGTATGCAAGTGGAGCGAAGCGACACTTGTTTGATTTGATGGTAGGTAGTTGGTGAAAGAAGGTAGTCACATTGCAGTTTAATATTTAATCTGTACAATTAATTTTAATCAGAGTATTATCCAATGTCTGTTGTCAGGATAAAATAGCTTCAAATATTGCAAGGACTTAATTGTTCATATGATAAAAGAAGCGACATGTCTCCTCATTTCTTTCGAGTGGAAACGACGTGACGGGAATGGATGATTGATTAGACATCCGAATGGGATCGGGATACCAAAATTTTGAAAATATACTATACTATAATAATTTGTAAAACATTGTTTGTTACTGTGTCATACTTGGCTAATTACCAATCGATATCAGTGACAATGAAATTGTTTCTTCTCTCTTATTCACTCAACACATTATAATATAAAGTGCTGATATAAAGTTTATATCAGTTGGGATTCCTCAAAAGTAGGGTTCGAGGGTGGTTCTACTTGCCGGCTTTTACTGTTTGTGACCTGTTCTTACCAGTTAGAATCAATAAAAACCGGAAAGTATTGGTTTTAACGGCTGGCTTTTACTGTCCCGGCCCGAATAATACTCAAAAAATGGATTTTACTCGAACCCTACGCAAACGAGTTTTTATGTGAATATCACTAAAATATTCTGCTGAATTGAAAGTTGGATATAAGTTTAAAAGCCCATTTGAAATCAGGTTGCTAAAAGTTTACACAAAAAACAATGAAGTTGAATTCGATTTTTGTGGTATTAATTTGGATTTCACTATCCGCACCGACTTCAATTTATGGTAAGTTTAATCGGGGAGGGAGAGGTGGAATGTCTTGTTTTCTGTCCATTTTCCGTCCATTTTCCCCAGTTCCCATTAACATCGACCGATTCTCAGTTTACTGTGTCAATTCATAATTTTATAAAAGGAGAAGTCACACAACCGGGGATACCCTGCCATGTTAAAACAAGTCCGAGCATCGAAAACCGATTTTTAGCTGTTTTCTAGTCGATTATAATTTTGATGTCATCTCGGAGCGAAGTAGGACCGGCGGGTTAATGTGACCCAGTCTTTTTTACATGTTCGTTTTCGGTTTTAAAGACAAGTCCGAGCTTCGTAAACCGATTTTCCGATGTTTTCTAATGCCTTACAGTTTTGATGTCGAAATGTTTATAAAGGTAACATTAAGATGCCCAAATCAATAGTCAATAAGTTAAGATCGAATTGTGAAGTCATCTAAATTGTACAAAAACATCAGAAACCAGTTGGAAATCTCATCGAAATGGTCACAAGAGCATTAAATAGACCAAACTATTTATGGCTAAAATTGGCCACAATACTCAACATCCTTCCCATGAAGTTGGAACTCAAGTCAGGAAAATTTTGTAGTCAAAATTCAGGATGGCGTCTGGCTCCGCTTGAATTGGACCCTGTACTGGGTCATGTACGAAGAACCACCCCCAGTAGCAGAATTTATCCTCTTGATGCAATGTTGTGGAGTCTCGTTGGCTACCCTCTATTACTCTTATCAGCTACTTATTCTCGATGCTGACATGACCGTCCAATTTTTGAACAAGTTTCATTTCAACTGTGATAAATTGTACGAGGGTAAGTTCACCTGGTGGTTCCTGTCGAATAGGAAGTTGTAACTTCAAGATATGCTCTGTCTGACCTCTGAGTGGACTATGAATGGATTGCTCCCACTTTACCTCCTCAACTACTTAACGCTACCAAACTTTCGGGGGTTTGAAGTTTCTCACGTGAATCCAGAATGGGGTCAGAGCCTTAAGTGTTTTCACATTAGTGGTTGGAGTTGGAAAAACGGCTATTATCCATTTTAAATTGCGAATCTTTGGACTCGTTGCATTCTCCATGGTCACATTTTTTATGTTAATTATTCAGGACATCAAGGAAATGGTCCACGACGTTTCGTAAGTTTTCTGTATACATATTATTATGGTGCTCGGTGAAAAGCTAAGTTTCCAAGATTCCTAAAAGGAACCTAAAGCTCAATGGTACAAAATCTGGTACAAAATGTTGCGGTATAAAAACGCCGTAATCGAAACGCATTGCATGGTCGAGAAAATATAAGTACAATTTAATATGGTAACTATTGATTATAATTTGATGTTCAATGTTTCAGCAAATGGCGAGGAGGAGCACTAAGAGACTTTGGCTCCTACAAATACAATGCCGCGTACTTCAAATGAAAGTAAATGAATGCAATGTCCTGTATGCTAAAGTTATATTTGCCACAAAAATGCTGTGTCTCTTCATTGCCATTTTCACAACATCCTTTGTGATTCCATTCCATTCAGAATACCCCTTGATTTCCAGTAACTGCACTTTTTTTACTGTTGCAGCGATCTGTTGCTACATCATCATTTACTGTCAATTCTACAAACTTCCCAACATCATTCAGTAGCTCAAATGGAAAATGGCCTTGGAACAGCAAACAAAATTCCCGGAGCGTCTATTCCATTCAACTGATATCCGGCTGCAGTGGATGGAATACAAACAGATGTTGAGGCAAACTGAATTCTCTCAATCCCCACTATGGGAATCAAAGATGGAGAATTCCGAACAATGGAGAAAGAATCGATTTTGAATTTTCTGGACTTTTACGTTAACCGAGTCGTGAGTCTTCTCCTTTCATTCTGAATTCCACAACTGATTTAACAGCCAAAACTATTTTGACAAAACAAAGATGATGGCCTTTTTATTTCTATGTAATAAGTTACAATCTCATATTGATCAATATGTTCACTGACATTCGATCGAAGAATTGAGAATGAGTGACAGGTTTACAGATGACACAAGTTCAAATAATTCAAATTAAATGACAGAATTCAGGATGTCAAATCCTATTCAAAATGTACTGAATAAAAGCTGTATAATGTGAGTCAAACAGTAGAGAGACAAGTTCAAAGTAGACTTCATTCAACTTTTAATTTATTTCAAGTGCAATCAAGAAATGTGGGCTGCAGTGGGCGTGGAACGTCATCTCCACATTTTGAAATTTCCCTCCTTTCTTCAATTGTCAATGGAGACATGAATTGTAGTCTCCGAATTTTTGTTT
>JAQHQX010000828.1:0-10851 GCA_034694425.1 Arrhopalites sp. Gr-Col-00791 | reverse complement strand
AATTGAATATCGAAAATACAGAGTTGAGTTATTGAGTTACAAGACTGAATAATCCAAAATTAAAAATACTGTACAAATTTCAAGGATTTGAAATAAATTTCCAGCTCCCTTTAGCCAACCACCAAAAATCCAATCTCTCTATTTCTTGACTTGTCGTCGATTCTCATGACTTTTCAACTGAACTTACAAATGATGCATTTGAATGGCTCTATAGGGACACAGTTGACACTTGTACCTTTTGCCCCAAACCTAGTTTGGCGAAGAAAAATAATTTTTGGCGAAGGCTAGAAAATGTAACATTGTGAGTATAGGCAACCATTAGTTAAAATGCAGTTATATCTGGCGAAGAAAAATTTTTTGTAGGTTGATGGTTTGGGGAAGATTTTTTTCAAAAAACACATTATGCACCCACGGGTTTGTGTCCTCACTGCACTTGGAACATTTCACAGTTGATGAACTCGCTTGTGATTTAATTAAGAATTCTTGTCTATAATTTGGTCCCAGGAATCGTTCAGAAGAGGCACAATCTACTTTCATGAGGATCAGAAATTAAAACACCTTCAACATGCAAGACAGACTAAATCCGTTGAGTTGCGCTCAGGATTTCAACTTTTGAAATTACGAAAACCAAAATTCATAAAATTTTGAAATTTTTTCATCCTGCACGTAACACGTCATGTAGTCACTCGCTCAAACCACCATTTTCACCAAAAAAATATCGCACATTCATTATTTATTTGTTGACGGAGAAGTTGTGACACAATAAAAATTTGAAATTTCAATGGCTATTTTGGCGGTAGACAATTTGACTTTTCAAACATCTCAGAAAAATCTTGAATTGCTTCCATGGATAATTTGTGCGAATAGTTGAAACCTGTCACTCTCAATAAGTGACTGACTTGATTGGATCTATGAAGAGAAGTGGTGACAAGTTGGGGACGTGTCTTAGTAATGAGGTCAGCGTGCAAGTTTTTTAAACTCAATTCAACTCAAAACTTATTATTGCACTTTGTCAAAAACTTGAATTGTGGACTGATGTTATATTTTTTATTATGTAGAATTTGCTACGATAGTCGTACGAAGGTTAATAAAAAGGAATTTTTTAGTGAACTTAGACAATACCGAGATGACCTTCAACTTGTCTTATCAAATTGGAAGTTGCTGAAGTCGAGGTTGCCTGGAAAATAGCAGATCACAGAGAGACTTCAAGCGGCGCAAAGATCGTTCACCAAATTCAAAATGTGTTTGAGTCCGAATTTGACAAAGTGTCCAGTTCCATACTTGTCAAATATTCACTTTTTGTAGGATCAACTTTTTATTGTTTTTATGCATCGGACCGATAGATTTTGACCTTCTGAGTACGGGGATGCCAACCAAAATAATTTATGACCTCCAGTTTGGTCACAATTAGGAGGTTTGCTAAGTGTTCTATTGTAATGTCATCCAAAAAGTGACAAATTACCTGAAAATTTCAGACTAAAATGCGATAGTCCGTAAGCTTCCCAACAATCATAATCGAGAGCAAAAAATTGGTCCCAGAGCAAAAACAAAGCATTTACAAAGCAAAATATATTTTTGAGAGAAATATCTCCAGATGGGATTTTTGTTCGTAATTTTTGTTGCAATCACAACACTCAAATTCCCTCTCTTGAATGTGAACCGCCTCATGAGATTTTAAGTGTCTTCTAGTAGTGAATGACTTTTGGCATTGGGGTAGGGACATTTGAAGACACTCTCTGTATGTGCCCGAATTTGCACTTCCACAAAAACTCGTTTTCCGGTGACCGTAGGAAATAACACGACAGCAATTCGAGGAGCCCTTGAAGTGCCCTACAAGATTTTGCTGAGAAGTGGCGAGGGTGTTGACATTTGACCCTTAAAAAAATTAACTCTTACGAATGAGGGAGATTAGGGGTAAAAATATCACTGAAAAATGTTCCGGTGACGCTGAGTCAATGTGTCATATATATTTAGAAAGCCCTTGAAGGGCTCTACAAGACTGCGTTAAGATTGGGCGAGGGTGTTGATATGTGACCCCACCAGAAATTCATTTTTCCAAATACTTACACAAAAGTCATTAACACGGACATTTCAAAATGCTCTCACAATTTTTCCGGAGGTGGTAGGGATTGGTGTGATGTGTCATTAGAGAGCCCTTAAGGTCCTTTTTAATGTTCCGCAGAGACATCGTGAGGGTATTCACAGGAAGACCCTCATATCACTGATTCTATGTGTGATTCTATGTAGGGGGCGGAGTCATGGATTTTGGATACGCCCCCTGGGCGGTAACTGAATCTTATCGAGGTTTTGTTCTGACGGAGATTTTTGCGACATTTCCCATAAAAGAATTGAATTGCAGATAAGCATAGCCAGAAGAATCAAGTGAAGGTGTGCGAGCAGGAACTTCGCCAAGTTGTCACCAACACAAGACCGCATCTGTTGGTCCATTTGAAACCCAATTCGAGTAGAAACAAGTTGATTGCGAATATCAGCATAAATGTGCTCAGAACAAAAATCAAGTGAATATTGGATCTTCCTAAAGACAGCGGTTCAAAAACCTGCACACTCTCATCCACCAGCCAACTCCTATTGACCTTCTTGTGGTTAGGTTGAAACCGGATCTTGTCCCATTTCGCGTAATGTCCGAAAATCCCAGACAAAATTAAAATGTGCATTCGTTTCGAAATCGAGATTGAGTGGTATTCATCGAGTATGTTCCATGTGCTGTAGCCAACGAAATGTCTCGCAAAGTTGTCTCGAACTTTCCTGTTGTGCGCAAATTGGAGGCTTGGATTCTGTTTCATCTCCATCTTGAAAATGTTCCAGAAATATTCAAATTCATCTTCCAGAACTACGAGAGCCACCTTTTCGGAATTTAATTCAGCTTTGATGAAATTCGAAATTTCTTCACTGGGACAAACGTATTTCAGTTTGTTGAGCGTATTTGCAGTTTGATGAAAATTGTAGCACAAACAATTTTCGAATTCACACGCATCCTCAACTGTACAACCTGAATTTTTCAAAGCTGGGCATTCCATGATACAACTCATTCCTTGGTCATTGAAGTCACTACATGCAAAAAAGAAAACAAGTTCCATTAATCAATTCAAAATATTCAGCGTAAGCAGTTCAATGGAAGCGAGCGAATTTCAATGAAACTGTCGAAGCATAAACTGGTAGCAACGACTCCAGCAGCCATGACTAAGGTCCTACTCCTAAAGGATATATCTACGAATTCTTATAGGACCGTCAATCAACTTTAACAAATGCCACCTATTCAGTTTTAATTGTACACTTGACAGATTTTGCAATGCAAAGAATCATGCCCAATGAAATTAATTGTGACCAATATCCTACTATAATTTGAAACAATTTAAAACCTACTTGGCCAAACTACTGTGGAACATCGATTCTTCATTGTCTATCCAGTTGAATCCGAACATCGAAATAATGTTCCGTTTCGTCTGGCAAAATGGTGACTGACGTTCCGCAACGTAAAGAGAGAAGTTGGCCTCAGTCGTCGTCAGTTCCTTCAACTCGTTCCATTGGGTAGAAAAGGGAAATTTGACTGTGTACTCGGACTTGATCATTCCCATATACGCATTACTGATCACCAACGTCGTCATCAGCCAAAACCCCCAAATAACAGCACACACCCTCACCACCATCTTCTTTGTTGACCCCACGGGTACCTCCTTGTCCACCTGATTGAGAAGGGCCCTTACAATCCAGAACAAAGTTGACAGTTCTATGCCCAAAACACTTTTAAGCCTTTCATCACTTGACCACGTCAACACGAAACATGTCGGAACTGACAAGAGGAGCATCGCAATCCCCAGACTCACCCAAAATTCAGCATCAAAAGGGGACAAAAACAGCTTTAAGGAACTTTGTTCGTCCCTCTCTTTGGTTATATCTGCTGTCACGAATTTGAATCCCACACTTTGTCCAGTCACATAAAATTTATCGTAATACGACGAAAATCTTAATTCTTGGTCACGCATGAGGTGTATCATGTCTTGGGTTTCAATGAGGTAATGTGATTCAGAAGTGACAGATCTGCAGTCGGTTCGATTGACGCCGCGGCATAAAAAGTTCCTGATGGCCCAATTGATGTTTGTGGGTTCCAAGATCGAAAATGGTGACCGAGATGTGGCTTCTGGCTTGGTAGGATTTAAGCCAGAAAATATCCACTGTACACCATCAACCTGTCCTATCAAATTTTTGTACGACTTCACCATTAAGTCTAGGCATGATCCAGAAACGTCTATTCCACTACAGTGCACTGTAGTTCTAACCCGTCCATAGTAAAGGATTCCTCGGTGCAGGAGGTTGACTTTACCTGACAATGTCTGCTTTTCCTGACATTCCATTGTCAGGTTGGTCATCAGGAAGATTGGGCGGCCGCTCAAGAATAATATCGTTTGTGCCGACGGCACGTTAATTTGGACTCTGGACTTTTGTATAAGGATTAATAATTGCCATTTTGGTTTTATAGCGATAAACTGTACCTCACTACTCAAACGATTTTTGATTCGAATTTCGAAAACTGATTCACTCTGTTCCTTTTGTCTTCTGTACTGGACCATTTCTCTCTCAAATAGTTCAGTCTTCACCATTTTAACAGGGTTTAGTAATCCAATTTCAACGAAACATGTCAAGTGCTTTGTTCCGGAGATGACGTTGGAGCTGCTTAGTTTGTCACCAAGTTTTGGAATGTCTGCCTTTCCCAGGTTCGAGTTGAGGACCAAAGGCTGAGGGATACCAGCGTAATGGGTCAAATGTGCACGCTCTACCATATGCACAAAGCAGCCCATGTCTTCTATCAACCGATTGAGTTGAAGAGGAGACTGTTCCGAAATTTTATGAGTGGTGAATACCAGTTTTACTAGCATCATGTACCAAGTGGTAAATAACACGACGTTCATTTTGAAATATTTTGACTTTCGACTGAATTCTTCAGGGCACCTTGAATGGTCGTAAGCAAACGCTGGTGAAATACAGCTCGGCTGTCAATGTGAATTCGAAAATAGTATAATGACTAACAAATAATGAACCACACTTGTCGCATCCACGTTTACCGTGTTTGGAAAATTTGATTGGAACACAAAAAGTATGGACAGTTTTGCCACTTGATGGAAGATTTATGAAAGTTGAGTAGGTGATTCAAGTGGAACTCAAAGTACACGGTATTGAATATTCAGTTGTGTGCTCAATTAATTGCAATTTTATGACAAAGGCTTTCGTTCAGCACAACTTTTATGAAATCCATTCAAATTCTTCATTCTTATGCTCACTAATAAGACCTGAAACCCTTTCTAATTGTCATTAAAACTCCCAATCCTTTTTGTACCCATTCTTATGAATTGAGTGGTCCCCAGAAAGACACTCTCAGAATGTTCATCAAAATAAAAAAAGGTCCTCGAGCTCCTTCGAGTTTTTGGAAAGCTTGCAGACCATTGTCATCGCATTTCAGGTCACTTGTTGTTGTTGTTGTCGTCGTGTGTTGAAGTTCTCGAATCTGCTGTAGGAGCTTCACTTCCCACTCTCATTCTGATTGGACAAGAAATTTCATTGAATAGTCAATTAAATTTTGTAATAAAAAATTTGGGAAGAGTTTCTAAATCGGAACAAATAAAGTTGTGCATGCTTTTAGAAAGAAAATCAATATACAGTAGGGGCTCATTTATCTGGTACATTGAATCTATGCTTTGTAGATACGAAGAGTTTTACATCTCCAATCTTAGTGTGTTTTAGAAACAAAATGAATATATTTTTAATTGTCAATTTAATTCATAATTTACAATAGGAGAATTGTGTTTCCATTGTTCTCATCATGTCTTATTTAATTACAATCAACTTGGAAGAAAGAGTGCCCCAATTTCCGGCCCCCAAATCTCAATCTTGTTTTTTCAATATTTAATTTTTCACAATTCCTCTCCCAATACAGAAAATGTCTCACTTTTCCACAAACACAAATCTAACAAATCCGAATATTAATTAATTGTCTTGAATTAATTGGCGAAAAGTGATCCATTTAGAGATTGTTGACGAGGGTCCAAGGAATAATATGAACAAAAACTTGTGACAATGAAATTGACAGAAGCTGGTAGATAAAATAAATGGGTATGACCCATAACACATAAATCAAATACCCCCTTCAATGAGCACTCACACAATATTTACTGCATTTTTAACTCATATTTAAAATGTTAGAAAGTTTTGGCAACTTGTTTAGAATCAAAACTAAATCACTGCAAAATCCACAATTAATTTTTAACCCGTTCAAGGTGACTCCATCCAAATCTACATTTTCGATTTGGAAGACACAACAAAAAACCCACACTCAGACTATCTATTCTGCTATTTTGTACTCTCTTGACAATACCAATTATTTGCAATTAAAATAAATTAAATATTGGACCCCTCCTCGAAACTGGCTAGTGACCACCCAAAAGCCGAATTGAATGTGAACTGGACAACCTCATGGTTCTTAATCTTCTCCTTCTGCTCCGCACCCAAGTGCAGCCTCAAATGTAGATTTAATTCGGCTTTTATTTTGGCTGCATAATGACACTCTCCACATTTAAATTCTCGATCATCCGAATGAACTTGAGTCATGTGTTTTTGTAAATGTCCATTTTGGGTGGTTATGTAAGGGCATTGAGGACAGGCGAAAGGTTTCTCATCTAAATGAATCATCTTGTGGGTATCCAGATGGGATTTTTGTTCGTAATTTTTGTTGCATTCACAACACTCAAATTTCCTCTCTTGAATGTGAACCGCCTCATGAGATTTTAAGTGTCTTCTAGTAGTGAATGACTTTTGGCATTGAGAGTAGGGACATTTGAATACACTCTCTGTATGTGCCCGAATTTGCACTTCCATGATGGATCTTGTTGTCTCGTAAGAACAAATGAGACACGAGCATTTTCGATTGAATTGAAGCAAGTCCAGTTGAATTCTAATGGAATATACAAATTAATAAAAAATCATTTGATGGAGGGCAAAGGAATTTTTCTATAATCAATTATTTGTTAAAGTTTAGTTAAGTAATTCTTTATACAACCAGAACTTACAAATTACTTTTTCGTTTATTTCTATAATTGACCCTTCCAAGTCAACCGTTATACTGATTGTTGATTTGTTGACTGTCGATGTGAGCATTTAGAATTTGATTTTTTCAGCTTAAATCCTTAATTGACTGGACTGGAATTGGAATGGACTTGTTCCAAGTGCAGATAATCGTAGAAAAACAATTCAGCATGAAGGCGTTTATCACAATTCCAAGTTCTGAGGGTATGTGAAGGGTTCAAAGAATTTTTTGAAGTAGCCATTTGACTTTAAACATTTCTATTTTTACTTGAGTGGGGTCCTTTATTCACCCCTGAATAAATATTGTCAGCCAATAGGAGCCCTGGACATAATGACAAAACGATTTACCACATCCATTAACTCAATTTATACCCCGGTTGGGCCCCCACTAAGCATAACCCCATGTCATGTTCTGGTTCTTTTTGGATATCCTGGACATGTCAACAGCCTGACAGTCATGACATGAGTTGATTACAACTGACAGAAATAAATTGTCTGTCTATATTCACTTTTGAGAGTTAATTGTGAATGAGATTTAAATGTTCATAATTTTTCAATTTATTATTTATTTGGACTTTGGTTTTATCTAATATTTGAAATTCAAGGATACTTTTCTATGCAGTGTAGAAAATGGCTTGGATTTTTAGCTCCGGTAAAAAATAGCACTTAACGGTAAAAGGACCAAAACTCCGCTAAAAAAACAGGAGTTCAGGCAAAAAAGAACAAAACTCAGGTAAAAAAATAAAAGTTCAAGTAAAACAATGATAGTGCTTTCTGAGCTCTCCAACCGCTCGCTTCCCTCGCTACTTGAATGAAACAAATTTCTAGCCAGTTCCAACCTTTTATGTGAATTTTTTTGTACCTGAACTTTTATTTGTCTACCTGAGTTTTGTTCTTTTTTGGCTGACCTCATATTTTTTTTACCGGAGTTTTGGTCATTTTACCGCTAAGTGCTATTTTTTGCCGGACCAATATATTTTTCCCTGTAGAAAATAAACTAAAGTTTTACAGTATTAAACTTTAGTCTCCGTTCGTGGAGGAGGGATCAAGACTCGACAAAGTCCAAGTCGTTAGCATAAAGTTTCTGATGATAATTGTAATTGTAAACAAGTATCGCTTCGCTCCACTTGCCTGCAGGGCAATAACTGAACAAAACTACAAGCTTTTAAATACTTAAAAGTTTTAAGCATGTAAAAGCTTGTAATTAGATCAATCAAAAAATACTGAATGACAATCCCTTTTGCCTAACTTCGTGTGGAAAAAGAATGTGTAAAAAATACACTTGTGTGAACAATTGAACCTTGACTATGTAGTTATTCACTTAATTTTTTCACTAAGTTGTTCACACCCGTAAATACAATGAAAGATTGTGATTCTGAGAGGAAACTATTCGAGTACGAAAGAGCAAATCTTAGAAATTTGAATGGTGCCCGCTCGCAATGATTTCTCGAGCAAGGGGGGGAAACTAAAACTTTAAAGGTCAACCACGGGTCAAATGTGTGTTATCCATCTGATATTTTATGATATTTGAAATCACCGAGTGCGATTGTTTATAGTTGTGGTCACAAGATGTACAACAACTTGAATAACCGTTCAAAACATTAAAAATAAGTTGCGACCAAAAAAAACATTTTTCATAATTCTGTGGCCAACAAGAAATTATTTCTCTTCATAAATGTACTTTGTCGTTGGTGTCGTTAATAATTTTGTGATGTGGTTGGGTTTTAGATTTTTAGATTAATTCTTAGATGAGTAAAAGCAGATCAAAAGATTTTCATCCAATTGACCCCACTGTCAATTTAAGCCGTGTGTCGAATTGACATGTCCCAATTGACATAGATTCCTCAAAATCCAAATCCTATCTCTAATGTAGGACTCCAAGATTGGGTCCACACCGAGCACAATGGGCCAGGCATTAATACATGGATTATTGCTTGGTCCAGGGTAATCGTAGACCATCCGGTTGGACTTATCCCTCGTTGTAGAGTGCTAGTGACCCAAGAAAAGTCAGCAGCCCAGCCCTCACCCAAGTTCCTGGCACAATTTTGCATTTCAATGGATCGTCGTGACGTAATTGAAAGGCTTCGCCTACACAGAAATGCGAAGCTTTCTTTTACTTGAAATATTCTCAGTCATCAAAATTCAAAGCAAACTCGACAATTGCACAATGAAAACAAGTGATGGAATGGAGATGAGGATGTGGAAATGGGTCAGCTATTTCCACTGTACGCTTTATCCATAAACTCCACTTTGTTCTCTCAGTTCATCAACTTGATCCACAAAGACAATTTTTAATTTTATTCCATATTTTGGGTTGAGGCTCCATCTAAGAAATACAAATTCGAAAAAAACGTTTTGAAATGGCTTACAAGTTTGGAAATGGACTGGTGGGGATTATCTTCATTCTGATTTTGGTTTTGACTTGGAGTCTGGGATTCCCTGTCGAATCGGAGGGAGAGGATGTTGAAAGTGTACCGACGGAGGCGGATGCTGGAGACCATGAGGAGGAACTGGGGACCCCAACGGATATTGAAACTCCTTCTCCATTTGAAGAGGAAAATGGACCAGATCCACCAACTCCTATTAACAAAGAAGAGTTGAGTTTCAACAAACAAAATTAATTCAATTAAGAGCACAGTCAAAAAGCCTTTAATATAAATTCGTGGTCGATTAAATGAGTTTTCATTTGATGAATTTTGAAAGCAAAGTATCAATTAATTAAAGGGAGTTACAGGGTTTCAGATAGATAATTTAATTGTGATGCATTCTGGAATTGATTTTAGAAAACTGCTAATCACAATTCATTTTGCCCCTCTTGTAGTGCTGAAACTGAAGAGGTCAAGGAAGAAGATCCATCTGACCAACCCAATGATTCTGTGTGAGTTCGTCATAAAAATGTTCATCAAATTTTTTATCAAAGATTTTTAGCTACATGCTAGGTAAAAATTGCATGTAGCTAAAAGTCTAGTTGTAAATGCAAGAAATTGAGCCAAATGTCACAAATGATCAAATTAACTACGATGAATTGGATTTACAAGTTGATGTTTTGATTTCACTCCCTCGCGCATGGCAATTGATTTTAAAGAAATGCTGACATGACATTTTCATCATCAACAACGTCACTTGATAATAAGATCTGCTGATTATAATTTATTTTTCATCTCTTACAGTAATGAGAATGGGGAGCAAAAGAAATCAACTGATGACCTTCAATCGAGAACTCCTTCGTGAGTTTACTGTTTAAAACATTTATCACTTTAATTTACTTTCCAACTAAGATACTTGTAGTTAAAGAATGAAGTTGAGGCAGTCCTCAAAACTAATTCTTGTAAAAGGCCCTATCGGATAAGACTTATAATTTGGCCCAGATCTTGCACAAAACTACGTGAATACTTTTACACGATATTTGGGTCTCATTCCGAGGGAGGCCCTTCGTCTGATAATCGGTGGGGACTTTTCTGAAATTGTCCAAAATCAGAGTAAAAAAATCGCAAAGATTAGGCTGCATACAGATTTGAATAAAACGTGTAGTACAGACTAGTAACTTCGAACGTGTTGACGGATATTAACTAAACACAAAGAAACAATTGATACTGACCTCTGGAACACGTAAGATGAGAGAAAGATGCAAGATGTAAAAGAAAATAATTTTGTGACCATGTACTTGACCTCCAGAGGTCACTTTGCCAAATGACCTGCTGTGACGACTCCGATGGTCAGAAAAATCTCAAAAATATGAGAGAGACGCCTAATACG
>JAQHQX010000827.1:0-10853 GCA_034694425.1 Arrhopalites sp. Gr-Col-00791 | reverse complement strand
AAGTGCTGTCGAAAGCTCGACAAAAGAAGTCAAATGCCTTCCACTCACTTCATTCATTTGGTTAAAAAAAGAGAACTAGACTTATGAGAAGCCATTGAGATGGTGAAATTCATGTTTCCAGACCGAATCGTGTGTAGTTTCACGGTGGTATTTACGAGCCCAGTTTTACTTGTAAGAAGTTTGTAAGGATCAGCTTTAAAATCACATCAAATTTGTATAAAAATGGGACGGTTTTCTGTGATGAAGAGGGAACGATTTAAATATTATTGGCCTTTCTTCTAATTGAAAATGAGAAATGACCGTTCATTTGGATTTAGACATGGGTTAATTTTTTTGCGGCACTAAATATATCCATGTTGGCACTTAATTTTTCAGCACTAAAAATATTCTTCGTGGCACTAAAAATACTCACTTTGGCACTAAATGCTTAATCACTAACATTGTGTGCAAAAATATTATTAAGTACATCGAGATCATCCCACGCATTTTCGATCAGTAATGGTCACTATACAGTGTGTCCCTTTTAAAACTTCACCCAATGTTTCCGTAAGGAAACTGTTTCGATAGGGAGCAGCACTAGGGAAGAAACTTTCAGAAACTTTGGGTGAAGTTTTAAAAGGGACACACTGTACACATTTCGGATTGGAAATTCAACTTGGCAAAAAAATTAAGATTAGCAAACAAAATGGAAATATCGATGAAAGTTGAGTAAGTTTGTTAGCATGGAGATTTAATATAGATGGAATTCCATTGTACAAGGAATAATACTCTTGGATTTTGGCCATTTTGGGGATTTTAAATGAAGAAATTAACAAGAAGTTGTTTTGTATTGGAGTTTATTATGGAGAAGAAAAGCCGAGTAATCTTGAAAAATATCTTGAACAGTTCATTTGCGATGCAAAAAAATTATCCACTTATGGACTGATTTATGGATGCAGGAAATATTTGTTAGACTGGAAAAAATGTGTCTTTATTTGTGAAGCTAGTGCGAGAGCTTACATCAAAGGGGTGAAAGGTCATGCCTAACCTATTACAGCTGTGACCATTTTGATAAAAAATGTAAAAGGGAAGTGGCTTAAAAAAATCATTCGTCTATGTTTTTCGTTTACATTAATCATTGGAATCTTTCAAGGAGCTTAAGTTCCGAATATGGGGAGGGGACATCTCAAGTTACCCATTTGGGGGCGATTTTGTGAATGAAAATCAGAAAAACTGCCATTTCTATGGTATTTTCAAAGATTTCGGAAAATCCTTGAATGTCCCCTCCTGAAATCCTTCAAAGAGCTTAAATCCTGAATATCATAATTTTCTGATGAATGGTTCTCGTGTTATGACAATTTTTTGAAGTGAGTGCTGACTTGACAATTTCAGCGGAACGGCTGCTGACTGCTGACTTGACACCCATATTCTACATGTAGCCTTTATGATGTACAAATAAAATTGAGGAGTGGTAAATCTCACTTTAAGTTTTCACAAACTAATGCTGGTTCCTAAAAGTTTCAAAATATAAAGCGGCCATTTATTATAACTTTTAGGACAAGATGAAAGTCAATCGTCAAGGAATCGCTCCATATTTAAAGGACCACAAGGATTCACATTGTCAGAACTGTTCGCTCTCGTTCTCTCCCCGATGATTTATTTGTCTAGTGCCGGCTTCCTTCTCACTTACGCCCTTGACCCAACTCGCATCTTTTATGTTTATTTCCCGCCCAATCTAGCTTCCTCGGATGCAATTCAAAATATTTTCATTTTTCCCGCGCTTTTTCAGTTCGAGGTGTTCAGTTCTATCTTCGCCTGTACATTCCTTAACTTCTATCTTCTGATCCTCATTATCTCGCCTCAAGTCTGCGACCATTCATTCGCATCATTAGAAGCTGAAAAAAGGTTCTCAAATTTGCAATTTGCAAAAACTAAAAATTAAAATGTGCATTTTAAAAAGTACGGGAAATTTCAATTTCAATTTGATTTTCAGATTCAATTCCACAACCCCTCATAGTTTGGTTGATCGCTGCATCGAACTGAAGAAAATTCAACTGATCGTGAAGCTTTTGAACGCATGTAGTTCGTACATCGTCTACGCCATCAAATTGCTGTGCGAGTCAACTATAACTTTATTTCTGTTTTTCGCCATCCGTCAGCACAACTCCCATCCCATCATTAGCTCATTCTGTGCTGCTACCTCAGTTTTTATCCTCGTGGGATTTTTCATCGGATTTTCACGGCAATACAAAATCGTCGACAGAGTCGTCAGGGAAAAGAAAAAATTGACCGACGAGTCTAAAATCCTTTTGGTTAAATACAAGAGAACCAGTATAGCACTAAAGTTCTTTGCAGTCGACAATGAAACGAGGCAGATAAAGTCAATTTCAAAAATCTGTACCTCCGGAACCATTGAGAGTTGTGCGAGATGAAAAAACACGTATCCCCTACTTTTTCATATACTTTTAGGAAAAAATAGAAAAATAAATGTTGGTCACTTTGGCAACAGCCGCCGGGCCTTGACCTTTGGTGACCTTCTGAGGTCAGCAGTGACACGACAAAGATTTCATACATTGTCAAAAACTTCCCATATGGATGTTAATTTATGTGTCAAATATGAAAGTTCTATGTTGAAAGACAAAAAAGTTTTTAAATAGCTCAAAACGGTGATTTTACTGGAAAAACGTCCCGAAAATCGGTTTTCAAAACGACCTGGCGGGTTTGTTTTTCAAGGTAAAGGGCTAATACTCGAGATACAAGTGAAACGGGTCCCTGGGTAGAAAATATGAGCGTATTAACAAATTTTGACGAGGCCGGATTTTGGCTCTTAATCGAAGGGTTCCTTTATTAGATGATGGATTTTTAAAAATAGTTGATGAATGAATAACAGATAGAAACTGATAGTGATGATTGTGACTACAAGCCTTCTGCTTTGTGCATCAAACAGAAATATCTTGAAAAGTTGAAATACGTTTTGGAATGAGCCAAATGTGTAAGCTTATAATGTTACATCAAGGTTGATTTGATGAACTTTATCATTTTCATAAGAGCTCCTGTTCTGAAAATGATTCAAAATACTCCGCAAATTTAATTCTCACGATGCGTCAATCTCGGTGATAATTCTGAAGTAATTGTGTCAGATAAAGTTCGAGGTTGGTTATAAACACCTTGGCTGATACTGATTCATACCAGTTAAAATTGATCTGGAATTTACCACCTGGCCTGGTTCATGCTAAATTCAGTGGGTATACTAGGATTGACTAGTATTGTCCAAAAACCATAGTAGCTAGTATAAATCGGGTAGTTATATTATGAATCTACCATCACTCATAACCCGTCGACCTAAACTACTCCCACACAATGTTGTAAAATTCTACATGTCGATAGTTGATTAGTGTTTCCGGAGTTCTCTAACCTCGCTCGCTACTCGAATCAAGCAAACCCACTGACAGTGGGTTTAGTGGTCAGCAGTGGATGAGTTGTAGTTAGGTTTGTGCCACTAAAGTAGCGAGCGAAACGAGCTAGGTTAGAGAATTCCGAAAACACTAATCAACCTATCGACCATAGAATGTTGCAATACTGTGTAGGAGTGGCTTAGGTTTATGGGTGATAGTAGATGCATAATGTAACTACCCGTATAAACTAGCGTAAGTCACTTGGCTTGGATGATACTCAGGAGCGTTTTGTACTGATTCTGTAATCCCAGTCACTTGGCTAAAATTGTAATTAAATTCGTGATAGGAAAGTCCGAAAGTTTTCAAAATTTTGCATTTCTTTCCAAATCTCAACCCCAACGTTGTGCAGAATCGTACGTACTTTGAAAGAAATGTGTTCAAAAACTACTAATGCATTTTTTTGTATGTTACTTTTCAAAATGAACATTCATCTACGACGATACTCTCCATGAAATTATTTAGCTTACACAGATATTTATTAATACACACAGTTGCATTGAATCGTAGATCCACCTGTAAATTCTGTTATTTCAATGAGGACATCAAATAATTAATATTTTGAACATTAATTGAAAATTACTTAATTTAAAAAAAATTGTGCAATTTGTGTGATTTATTCTGTTTACATTTTCGTGTCAACGCAAAGAGTCATTACATTATACATTATGCATCGACCATCACCCATCGACCTAAACTAAATAATTTTGTAACCTGCTGTGGTCGATATGTAGATGGGTTTATTAGTGTTTTTGGGCTTTCTATAACCTAAGCGAACAATTCATGACCGTATACGTCAAGATGGGTCGATATCAATCCATCTACCTTGAAAGAGTGTATTTAGGGGATGAGAGGGTGAGGATTTTCCACTCTTTCTTTGCACACCGAATACACACAAAACACAACCCGAATCGGGTAACAAGGTTATGACACGAACAATATCAGATATTACACAATTCGATAATATTACACAATATTCATATAGTTAAAATTGATAAAATAAATTAACACTCGGGAGAGAACACACTTGTTAACAGTAGGAGACCCGGAGAGAGACTGACTTTAATTTTCTCTAAGTATGATCGCGTCCCTTTTCTCACATGACCGAGCATGCGCATTACATAGTTGAGGTACACTCTTCACAATAATCAATATAATAAAATTCTAAGAGAATCCTGTGTTCGCGATCTCATCAGAGACAGAACATCATACGGACGCGTATGATATGCCATTGTAAAGGTAATTTTGTCCTCTTGAGCGTGGTCCACATTAGATTGACCAACATTGACCCTTGACCGTCTAGGCCCTATTTAAAGTACTCCAATTAAATTTGAATTTTTCAAATGGCGCGCACACTAAATGCTGCTCCTTTTCTATTGCCTTTCGCAGCAGAATTAAAAAACCTTAGAAGAAGATGGAAGGAAAAAAATATTCTGATTTCAAGAACAAATGTCAAAAGTTACGGTATGACATGTTTGAATTTAAAAATTGAGCAATGTGCAAAAATCTAAAAAAATACAAACTAATCTCAAGTGTTCACAAATAGGCAGGAGGATTACAGTTTAAAAGCTTTTGCCCCCCTCATCTGAGAGGAGAAAAAAGTAGATCGAGTCAATGTTGGTCAACTAATTTCTCCAAATTAATACCACAAATAACGCCGAAATACTGACCACTAAAGCATTTTAAACACTCATTAATTTGGCTGCGTAGCAGCCTACAGATACTCTTGTTATATTATAAGTTTCTATGGATACATTGCATTATATAATAGTAAGTAGTATACATTATATTAAGATTTCTAGTAGCCAATGGCATAATGTGTAATGTAAGACTTATCTTTTAACAATGACATATTCGTTATCAGTACTTATCTATATCAAAGACTTACTCATGATCCACCTTATTTTATAATAATAACATACTCATGATTGACATATTCATAATATACAATTATTTGCTATAAAGACATATTCCTAACTAATAAGTATTTGCAGTATAGACATATTCGTAAGTAATAAGTATTTGTAGTAAGGACATATTCGTGTACTGATTTTACTCGTTACATACCTATCCCCTGCATAATGCAAGACTGTGTGGGAGTGGTTTAGGTCTATAGTAGATTCAAAATGTAACTACCGAGCGCAAAGCATTTTGTCCTATTTCTGAATATTTAATTTTGGACATCTCGATCAAAACACATTATGATTTTACAGTCACAATGAGAAAGTTAATGAATCCATTTCAACATCATCCAAACTATCCAGATCCAAACGTAGCCATTGTAAAGATACCCTAGTACATAAACACCTAATTCAATCAGTAGGGTTGCCATTGCAATTGCTAAGCCATATGCTAGCAATAGAAATATCAAATGAATATTCGAGCTTCGAAATTCCAATTGATGAAAAGCTCCATTTATTTCTGAAACAAACTCCTTTTTATACTCCTCTGTGAGTTCGAATCCAAATCGAATATGTTGCCATTTGGTCCAGAGTTTGTAAATTCCCGCAGAGAAAATTGAATTGATTCGATTGTACATGAAATGCGAAGAAGGTTGTAGAAAATTACCTTTAATTACAGGTCCGGAAAATCGGTCTTTATTACGTGGCGGTCCCTTTCGTACAATCCAAATCGATAGACATTCTTCTTGTTTCAGAAAATCATCTTCCGTCAGTCGATTATGGGAAAATTTCAAATTAGGATCATCTCGCATCGCTATTTTGAAAAAGTTCCAAAAGTATTCAAAATCCCTCTTTGGGACAATAGTGAGAGTCTTGTTGGGTCCGGATAAAGTCTTGGCAATCAGTTTAGATGGCGCTTCTAACTCTAATTTACAGGTATCCGTGATGTTGTTATAAATGGCCATGAATTTTTCTGCTTTTTGACAGCTGGGATTAGCCTTGAGGTCATTGAGGTCAAAAGGATCCTTGCACAAAGAAATACAGTTCTCTAAGTCGTCATAAGATGAACTAATCAGTTGAATCACAAATAATTTCAGTGGTACGCTGTTGGAATTTGCAACACCTATTGCAAATATGGTATAACTTATCCAATGGCACGTATCATAAGTTAACGCAAAATCATGAGGATCAAATAAGAACATTGAGCCAAATGGACATGCGATACCCCTTTCAGCAAGAAAAATAGTCCAGCCACCCTGAGTAAAATTAAATTGAGCCAATTTTGTCCAATTTGTACGGAACGGATATGGTGCCGTATATTCCGACTTGATGATCCCTCTGTAGGCGTTTGTGAGAACCAGTCCCATAAGTAGCCACAATCCAAATATGAGGCGACAAATTCTGATCCACCTCTTCCCATCTTTTTTTGTCCCTAAATCTTCAACAGCTCCCACCCTGTGGGTCTGACCTTGTTTGGACCAATCAGAGTTCAACTCAACGACTGGTAGATATTTCAAAACTGCATCCAAATCCGGTTGCTCAAGTAAAAGTTTGAAAATCCACCACCAACCCGCCAGAATTCCATGAGTCAGCTTAGTGAGACTCTTTATTGAATCAATGCCACTTCTGCTTTGAATTGGCGCCCTCTGGTGATGGCTAGTGAGACCAATAATAAAGGCAAGGAGTGACAGTGATCCAGCTGTCATCAGGATAGTCAAGTACAGAGAATACCAAGCCCGCTTTTGAAATGGTGTCAAATAAACTTGTATTGAATCCGCATCCACATCAACTCCATCGGATGTTATGAATTTAAATTGAGCTGAAGTTTTGTCTATAAAAATCTTAGAGACAGGGTCCCTCGTCTCATCACAATTCCCCACATGAAATGCCACAGCGGCGTAGCCAACGTCTTGGTGTCTCAATTTGTCTCGACTTTGGTTGAGACTTGAGAGGATGTGAGATGGCAGAGTATATTTTATGTCTACAGAATTTACTCTACTAAAAGGATCAGCTTGTCCTGTATTAATTTTATCATCCTCATCGGCAAGAGCGTAAAGTTTATTGAAGGAAAAAAATTTATTATATTCATATTTTTTTGCTGCAATCCATTGGACACCTTTGCTGTCCTTGTACAAACCATCGTAGCATTTTTTCATTTCGCCCATACAAGACACTACGTTCTCTTTATTGGAAAATCCACTTGGCGGCCAGTCTGGACAAGTGAATACTTGTGTAGCATTTGCGCCATCTTTACAAATTCCACAGTAACATCGACCCGTTATCTTGTTCCCAGATGTCATGTCGAGGACTAATGTAGGAAGTGGTCCAACATAGAGATCTTCTGGAAACCAATTGATCTGGCTCTCTTTGGTGTATACGAACAGAATCATTTTTGCGTACAAAGTATCTCCAGTAAGAAGAGAGAATATTCTTGACATCGTCAATGAAAAAAAAGGAAACTTGATTTCTACCTCAATAGCATAGACGAATACGTATCCCTTCAAATGTTTTAAATCTCCTACAACACTCTTCCCTGCATATCTGTAGTGAGAAATTTTATCCAGCATTCCTGTATTGTCGTCCTCGGGGTACCAAACCCGATGGGTTGACCAAAGGACGAGTGGAAACGATTCGGTCGAGTGATGGGGAAATTGTTCGGGGCTGGTGTTCTCGTATTCGATAAAGACAAAGGATTTCATGGTGGAGCCAAAAAGTCTTGAAAAATTTATTTCTGGTGCTGATTCATTTGGGTTGTACAAGTGAAAAGATGGAAGTGCCTGGGTTTGAATTGTGAGCCAAAGGGAAAAGAGACAGAGGCTGTAGCCATGATGCGGATGTGAAGACATCTTTTGACTTTTGTGAATGCAAATATTCAATAAAATGTCTTTTGTGGTTCGCAAGCAGTTTTCAGCGAGGGAATTATGTAGTTTTCAAGTGGAGATTGACAGGATGAGCGAGGAATGAAGTTGGATGACGGATAAATCGCGTGACTGGAATAGAAGCTGGTACTTCGTTTGAACTTAAATCGAGCATTACCAAATTAGTATTGATGTTCGAATACAAAACTATCATCAACAGAGTTGCTCTGGTTTTTGCTCAAGAGGTTCCCTTGTTTAGCTGTGCCATTCATTATTAAAAAGTTGCCGCTTTAAATATTCATATAATTGAAATCGCTTTTATCACCTAACACCGAACAACCACATTGACTTGCTTTTGGTTTTCTATGTACCCCAAGCTATGTATAACGGGCCTTTACACTGTAAAGTTCGCAGAAATGAAAATTTAAAATTTTAATGAGCGAAGCATTGCACGAATATTCGTCATCAAAGGATCCTACGGATTTTTCAATTAATTTTGGGCAATTTTTCTGAGTCTGGCAAATGTTTGCACAAATTCCGGGAGAAATGAATCATCGTATCGATACGAGTAAATTAATCCATGGTGCTTTTATGCCCTCATTATCCTTTTCGTACAATCAATTTCTGAAAAATCTCATTTCTGGTCAAATTGTTTTTGAAATGCTGACATTTCGTGATAATGGATTGAAAATTTTGAATTTCTTGAAATGATGAGTGACGGATATAATAGACCAGATCCTGAGGACTTTGACGATTAATTGTACGTTTCTTCGTGTTGTGTACATCAAGCGTATTCGCCTCTCGAGATCTTACATACATGCGTTGGGGAGTTGCTTTTTCGAGTTGGCCATCCACTAATGGAAAAAATCATTCTACAGATATAACGACAGGTCCATAAAAGCGCCATGGATTAATCTACTCGTATTGATACAATGATTCACTTCTCCCCTTGTAGGTGCAAAATCAGCCATTTTCGTAAACCTGATTTGAGAACTTTTTTATTAACACGAAGCAAGTAAGAAAAATCTGACAGAGGCAAAATTTTTTAACATTGCGTAAGTGCAGAAACAGAGCCAGTGAAATTCTCGGGTTTGACGGAGAATATTTTCCAATGTTCAATTTTGCACCCATGTCTCCCGGAGTTTGTGCAAACATTTGCAAGGCTACTCAGAAAAACGAACAAAAATTAATTTAAAAACCTGTAGGGTCCTTTGATGCCAGAATGATTATATTGAAAGCCACAAGTATTATATTTGACGCTGCAATAAACATTTTTGACGCCACATTCAATATTTTTGATGGAAGAAAATCTGAATAAATGTGAATTGATAAAAAAATATCAAGTTGCGAATATTCAAACAAATTCCACCCAAAACTGTTTAGCTACCACCCCACACGAACGAATGGTAGAATCATTTTGGATACCACATTATAAAAATATTTTTATTAAATCCAGTATTCCTTAATTTTTTATCTTGAAGCAGTCAGTTTGACTCAAAGATTGTGAAAAATTTGTCTTTGAGTCCGCCAGGCTTGTTTTTCATTAACTTTTTCTATGATCTTTGATTTAAATGTAATTTTCCATTTTGATGGAAAATAACATATCCAAAAATCACAAACTCTACAGCAAACTAATTTTGCGGTATCCCTCCTTTTTA
Source organism: Arrhopalites sp. Gr-Col-00791 (assembly GCA_034694425.1). Lineage (NCBI taxonomy): Eukaryota > Metazoa > Arthropoda > Collembola > Symphypleona > Arrhopalitidae > Arrhopalites > Arrhopalites sp. Gr-Col-00791. The sequence goes on along the minus strand of JAQHQX010000827.1, from coordinate 1,005 downwards.
AACTTGTCTGCTCGTTTGAAAACGTCCCTTTTCCATTTTCAAAATTCCACAATAAATTATTTTTAATAATTTTGACATCATATTTAAATCTACTAGTGCCTTCCCTAGTATAATTTTCCTGGTATTGAATTTAAATTTAAGTCCATTCCAAAAACATGTGACAATTTGGAAGTGAAACGAACATGGCAAACAAAATTTTTTACAATTTTGGGATATGGCACTTTTAAAATTAAATTAATTTGGAGTAATAAATCTTAGAGTCGATGGTGAGAAATGAATTTATAGGCAGACAATTTATCTTGGTTGTATTTACCTCAAGGTCAGTCTGAAGGAACGAGAGAACAAAAACAATAGAACAATAGGAGACCTGAGTTTGCATAATATAATTAAATAGTTTGACCTCGCTTTTGCAGTGCTCGTACTCTTGTCGGGGTTTTGGTTAACACGAGGAACAGTAAGAGGAACGTAATTTTTTTGTTTTTGGGATTTGATTTGATTGTGGAAGGATGAGTCAAGTTTTTTTTCATTTTCCTTCCCCAAATCCAAATCGAAATGAATGCGGCAGACAGCCAAATGTATTCAAAACTTTATTTAAAGGTACAGACACAACCAACCAGCAAATGAACTGCATCCCTGCACTTGTTTCTAATTAAATTTCTAAACCACAACCAAAAACAAATTCCTCTTCTTTTCTTCTGTTTTCAATGTCAACTCAGAGCTCCACTCTGCAACTCTACATGTGAGCACCACAACACAAAACACAATAGGCGGGTCAAGTTCACAGCCAACAAAAAAGCTCTAGTTTTGTAATCAATTCCCAGACTAAATTGTGAGTCAATTTTTAATTAAAATTACATCACATTTATAGTTAAAGACAGACTATCGTCCATATTTCCATCTCAATCCCGGTTACATGAAATTTCAAAGAACCCTATCGGATAAGAGTCAAAATTTGGCCTGTTCAAATTTCAATATAAACCGACCAGATGTTTTGTAACTGATATA
>JAQHQX010000826.1:0-10853 GCA_034694425.1 Arrhopalites sp. Gr-Col-00791 | reverse complement strand
ATCATGACATCAAGTGTATGTTTATACATTTTCTACAATATTGAATATTTGTAGCTCTGTGTGTACTCTCGATAGCTCCATAGCTTCATGTAGTCATTCTATTCTCAATCATTCATAATACACTTTTTATTTATGTTTCACGACTCAAAAAAATTTATACAATTTTGTACACTTTTTCCCTTCAATTCACAATAATCATCATCATTTTATTGTAGTTACTACCTTCTAAGTACACACGCACACACATCACTCACAATGGAATCGAGAGACAAGAGTTGTTATTATTATACAGTCTAATCTTTCAATTGAATTCTTTTTCAGTGCAGGGCCACTCTTGTCTTGTTTCTCCTTGTCTTGTGTTCATTGCGACTTGTGCTGTCCGTATGTAGGTAGTGTCTAGTAGGTACACGTATAAATAAATTCTTGTAAATATTATATAACTGCAATCACATGCGTCGATCCTGATTAAATGTACCTCCTCTCTAGTCTCTAGTCTTGTCTACCCTCAACTTATTCTCATTCATTTATATCGTAATAAATGATAGTGGAGTAACAACAAAGTTATATTTCTACATTCTACAATTCATAACCCTTATACAGATATTTAATACACAATTTATATATACCTTCAAATATTATTTGTATTTATTTGTATACCTCCTTTACATTACGTGAATCATTCTGTTGGGTCCTGGTCACTTGAAATATTTATTATTTTTAATGCATTTAGTAGAGCAGAGTAAACATAGTGTCAGAGTCTCTATTGTCTCGATTTTGCATTTTATTTTTCTCTAGTCTGTGAACGTGTGTTCAACAAAAATACAGAATGACAACTGTCCTTGTCCATTGTGTATCTGTACTTGTCGTCGTATAATACAAAATACAAACTCAAGAAAATTGGTTTGAGTTGCTCAAGCTCAAGCTTTTGTCAAAATTTTCATAAATTTTATTATTTCTATTAACTATTCCTATACAAGACATTTAAGTTTATGCGTTAGGAATCATATTTGTGTATTTATATGTACATAGTTGATTGTGCATTTATGTACTTAGGACATGTGCACGTAGGTACTTACTAAATTTAATATATTTCCACTGTCTTGTATTCTATTGTAATATTATACAATACAAAAATTAAATTATTTCCATTGGACATGCCTGTCTTCAGTCCTTGTTAATGTTAATAAAATGAAAATTTCCTTACTTCCATTCAGGGAAAATTTGGTCATCAAAAAATAGACAATTCTTAAAGGCGACTATGTTAACTTGTTAAATTACAAAAAGAATCAAGAGACAAAGATAGGGTAACTGTTGGTTCATCCATGCATGTATAAACATCGTTTTGTTTCAATTTAACATCATGTTCCGCAATTTCATAAATTTCATACTGCATTAGCAGTTAAACTTGTAACATAGTTGATAGTACAAAGGATACGTGTAATATTTAACGTACATCATTTATGACACAAATTTTATTCCCATTTGTTTAAATTGAAGCGAAATGCAAATCCTTGTCTAATTTTTCTAGTACGGGAAATAAAATAATAATAAATTTGGTAAGATATGATGCAAGTTTACCAAAAAAACTCTTTTTTTTTTCGAGTAACAAGAGTCAAGATTGAAAGGGTATAGGAGGACAAGAGAGAAATAAGAGGATTAAACTTTGCTCACGCTTATATGGACATTCCATATATAAATATGTAATAACAAGTAACAATTTGCATATTTCAACAAGAAGAGAGTCGAGACAAAAAAAACTAATTTTTTTCTTCTAGCCCAGATGGATGATCAACGAAATATTAAATGAGCCATAAAATATGCTCGCTCGTCGTTCTATATTTTTCTTGAATCTTTTTTGGTTTGCTCTGTTTTGCAATCGTACACATTTTTCCATCATATTAGCCAAGTATTAATGGGGAAAAGTAAATTATTTTGATTTTAGTTGCACTTTACACTAAAGTTTGCACTTGTAGACGTAGTCTTAAAATACATTTACATTCACATTCTTTACTCAGTACAGACATTGAATGTTGTATCTTTTAGCTGTGATCCTACACACTCGAAAGTCAATTTGTGTGACTCTTGACGGTACGGTGGGCTCTTGGGGAACATGTAAAGACAAAGAGTATAAAATGAGTGTAAATACTCTCTAGTATACACAAATTATAGATTCCCCAATTCCTTACATATATGTAATTGTCTAACATTAAGCTCTTTATAATAATCATGGTGAAAAGAATTAAACTTATTTGTTCAGAAAAGCTAAAAGATTGTTTGAACCAACGACTAATGTTCATATTGCAAACTATTAACAATGGAGGGAAAAAAATTTAATGACACCAACAGCTGACTTTTTCTTGTAATCAAAACAAAAATAAAAATAAAAAAGAGTATAGAGAGTAAGTACTACAAAATACATGATGTACCAAACACATTATAAACATTATACACATTATACACTAGTACACAATACTTGAGCAAATAATTGTCAAGAGAGGAAAAGTGCGCAAATAACTTTTGCGGATTTAAGTTTAGAGTTTGAGAGGAGGGAGTGTGGTGAGTAGATAGTGGCTTGATGGTTAAGATTATTGAGACACATGTACAATGTGCATAATATTCATACACTAAGTATGATTTTGTACAGTGTCCCTACGTTTCCATGTGTATTTATTTAACAGTAGATGATTTTCCCCAGGCATTAAACTTGACTCTATTTACACTGTAGTATAGTAAAGACAAACAAAAATGTTAGTTAAGCACTCTCTTCCAACTCTAAAAATCCATTCATTCAGAAATATATACACGTATAAGCATTTTTATTTATACACAAGAGAGACTTTGACGTAGGTACTTACTCCAATATTATGTACATCGAACAGTTTTTTTTATTATTTTACCAGCCCAAGAACCAAGATAGAAATTGAGCCAAGTGGATTTGTAGAAACAGTGTCATTAGTAGTGTGACATACACATGTAAGACACAAAACAGCAGTCTGAAACAAACAAAGACTCGCCCAAATTAACAACAACAAAAAAACAAATAAAAAATGAGAAAAAACCAAGTTCACTGATTTTTTGGGAGTTTTCGAGGGGAGCTTGATTGAGGGTTAATGCAAGTCCAATGTGTTCATTGCACGTAGAATAGAATAGAATGGAATAGAAATGTACAAGTTACATGTGCAAAACCAAATAATACATATTATTAAATAAATGGTTAAACGATTTTTGCAAATAATTGAAAATATGTGAGGTACAAGCGTATACAAAAACAACAGGGATACTGAAAGGGTAAGAAAATACGTGCATGTTTTATTATGATATTGCTGTCTATTGAGGCATGAAGCGAGTAAAAATAAATCAGTCTATCCGTCACACTTAACAGTCTTTGCAATAAATAAATGCAGAGAGAGACAGAAAAAAAGGTTGATTCGTGGCTGGTAGAATTATAAAACCGCAGCCCAACAAACCATGCTTTTAACTTGGAATGGTAGTACAAGTTGCACAATATCATTTTAAAATGTTTTCACGTTCAAATTCATACAAGGAATCTAGTATTCCGAGGAGGAATTGTAAATTACAAGAAGAAAAAAATGTTTTTAACCATCATTTTTTAGTCTGCTCATGGAATCATTTTCTGCTACTCCAAGTAGACATCACATTAGCCAAGTACTTACGTGCATGCAAATAACAATGATGTGTGAACACATTTAATTGAGAGGACGAAAAATTTTCATAATTTTTTAAAAATAGGAACATCCTTAATTTATCCTTACTCAAGTCATCACTGATGAAGTTTAAAAAGTTTCCTAGTCAATGGAACCGTCAGACTCTTGTTCCTTTGTGCAAACTGTAGATGACAGTTTTCATCATTCGTTAGCCAACATGTCAAACAGTCACTTTTTTGTTTGACATTCACTTGAAATGAAAGGAAATTTATGTGTGCCAATTCCCAACAAAAAAATATTTTATCGGCACTCTGTCAAAATTCATTCATGAAAATATTCTAAAGAAAATAAATTCAAATATGTACGGTAGTTGTCTAGGTCAAATCACTGGTTAAAAAAATAATGAAATAATGTCATTCAAAGTCCTCAATTGCACAAACGATCACACTACACATTATTCTAACCACGTCAATTCAACAGTTTAGAATTGTGCATGAAATGATCATAATAATTATACAAATAATAAGACGTTGGCAATACCACAACCCTAACCATATTCTACATTTTATATTGTATCAATAATTTTGTCGACTATGACCCCAAAAATTGTGTACCTCAAGTTGCTTTTCATTAATTTCTACAAAGACTGTAGGAAGGCAGATGGCATAAATGAATGAGTCAATAATTACAATGTGGAGGTTAGGAGACAGCTGTTGATTTCTCGGATTTTATTATTTTTTTCTGCTCACTTTTGTAAAGGATTCTTCATTTATGTACGTATAATATAATTTTTATATATATATTTATATTAGTACGTTTATATATTATTATTTTTTATTATGAGCCCGGAGTTTTTGCATCCTACATCCTGTTTTTTTCTTGAATGACTCGAATAATATGGTTGTTGTAATTACCTGTAAATATAAACAAAAATAAACCTCTTTTATTATGCAAATTCTACACGTGCACTGTATTAACTTGTGTACATAAACAATAAAACGGAATGTAGTCCTTTTAGAGTGCATGCAAACTAGAATCGACCAAAAGAGTCAACGTGATCTTTGAATTTCATTATGTTAAGTATATCTGACTCTTTAAACAAACTATAAAATTCGTATTCAATTTAAAAATTATACGTGTTGTCTGTAATTTGTTGCATAAAGCTTGTTGAAAGTTCTTGGTTCTTACCTATTACATGGATTTCTCAATCTTAATCAGCTCTAAGATTCCATCCTGCATTTCTTTGCATGCCTGAAATTCAGTGAGACCCAAACGACGCTTGTTGGAGATGTCGCTGAAAGATCAAAACAAAACGATGTTATTACCATGTGTACGAGTTTTACGGTAGTTTATTGAAATCGTAACTTACTAGATTCCACCTTCGGCCTCTGTGTGCTCACCACGAGTTCCACGGACCTGAACATAAATAATGCAGATTTTATTTCCTCGCATGTACAAAACACAAAATAATTGATCATCGAATGAATATGTTAATACTAAATTTTTAAATGTTACCATTAAATGCATAAAAAAACTGACGTACCTGGAGACTGTATTTTGAAGCAACTTCCTCAAGCTTCTCACGGTTAGCAGCCAATTTGGGCAACCCGATGTGAACTATAGAAATAAAAATATATTGGGCGATTATAACAAAACCCGATATTACAGAACAACTGCTTCATAATTCCTACTCGTAAAAATATAATAAACAAGTAGGCCAAATGACAGATTATCTCTCAATCATGATATAAAATAAATGTTGTCACAGTGTCCTACTAAGGTCAAAACTAGTAAAAAGAATATACTACTGAAACCGGTACATTTGCTTACCAGAGGCTCGGATGGTGGTTCCTAAGTTGGTTGGGCAGAAAGTAAGGAATCCAAACCGTTGTGAGCTTGAGAATGGTACACGCTTCTCAATTTCCTTGACACCTTGAGAGACATAAGAAGAAAAAAATTAACAAAAATATACACATGCGGATTGTTAAAATTGTTCAGTGTTAGTTACGACGAATCTCAACTGTTGAAATTATAAAGAAACATTTGCATCCCATCACATCATCACATAAAATATATCCACAAAATCATACTTGAGAAAATTTGTCACATGTACATCGACACATGCAAGTTCTTTGCTTCGCTGTTTATTGTATATTTACATACAAGTGGAAAAAGTGTATATATTTGAGTATGGATTGAGCAATAGAAAAAAGGAAGATTCTTTCAAGTATCTGACATGTTCTTGGCATTGTAGACAGGCTATATGCTAGTTTTCAACTCCACTTGTGTCTGTGTACGAACACAACAGAAAAAAAGTCTAGTGACATACGAAACCAAACCAGATTCTCCATATGAAGGTTAGAAAAATTTGGCTCAAGTACATGGTTCTGTGACTACCCATCCATACACAAGTATCGTATATATACAAATATATTCGTTGTAGCGATTATCAGGATTGGATTTTTATACTTATTGCATACATGCAAGAGACAGTGAAAGAGATACTGACTATATTTATCTTTGGAAATATTCTGCTCTGGTCTGAGCAAATAATTTATCTATTGTATACATATCTATCTATCGTGGATTTTTTAATACTTGAGATAATAACAACTTATCACAGAAAATAGTAGGAGCGACAAAGGAACTCATACAAGTGTCTACACGATGTACATACAAAATTTTCATGTGCATTAGTGTATATAGTCTGCACAAATGTTCTTGAAATGCATAGGACAACAACCATCATCAAGCGTTACATAAATGACATTTAAAGTCATGTGAATGTGAGTGTGGAAAATACAAGAAATACTTAAAAAAATAATTAAATTAAATTAAAGTTTGCATATATATATAATATTATTGAATGTAAAGCTGTCAACGAACCGTTAGTAAGTCGGCGAACGACTGCTCCAAGATCTCCTCCCATCTGCATACTGATGATACGCAAATGATCTTCTTCATTACACCAGACGAGGAAGGTCTTGTCGTCATTGTGGTAAATACCACGACCGGAGGGCCAGTAGCGGCAAGCGTTGGCAGCCTAAACAGAGAGAATGGAAAAGAGAATTATTATAAGAATGATGTAAATCATCCTGTTGTAAATGTCATACAAATAATAATTTTTAAATGTCAGCCGTCCTTGACAGTAACGCAAATGAGAGTGACTAAGTTAGTGTAGGTTTCAGTGTCAATATCCGAGTTCAATGAAACTGGTGCTAATAATAAAATTTAAGCATCTGCGATCTTGTGCTAGTACGGTCTGTGACCATGCTGAAGGAAGAAGGTTGTGTAAAAGTAAAAGTAAAATATTACCTGAAGGAACCGATCTCCCTCCTTGAACAGAAAATGATCGTCAATGAGTTTCTGTTGAACTTCCTTGGTCATACCGGTAAGTGGGTAGTAGGTTCCCTTGAGTTCACCAGTGAGTCCAGTGAGGGTACTGGAAACTTTGTTCTCCATTTCCTTGTATTGAGCCTCATTGAGACATGGGTTGAAGGGGTATCCTTCAAGGGAACGCCCGCATCGAACTCGAGTAGAGATCACATATTGACCATCAGGGTCAACGTTGACAAAAGCATTACCATCTCCGAAATCACTTGCGGGATGGTTGGCAGTTTTCTTGAATCCACCATGGTAATCTTCGATCATGGGGTCAAAGATGTCAGCGAAAAGGGAGTAAGCTTCTGCGTCTGGGGCATAAATGCCAAAACCAGAGTCCAAATTCTCCACTCCTACAATGATTATTAGAATAATACATTGTATGATGAAATTGCATTTTAAATAATAATACCATTTGTATGTACCCCCTTAGTTGAGCATGTCTGTGAGACATGGCAACACACACATATCCACACATGCATGTATATACATACATGTACATTATGAGAGAGGTTGAACCGGCAGCCGACAGATAGTACAGCAAAACGAATGAGGGGGAATGGAGACAAAAAACAACATGGAAAATTCGCTGTCATGTACTTACCAGACTGAATACAATCAAGAAGGGTGGATCCGAAAGATGTTTTGAGTCCCTTAAGTTTGTCAAAAATCTCGGGAGTCAAGTGCTTCTTGAGAAGAGACTTACAGTCATCCGCAGCTTGAAGCTTACGGAATCCTGCCTCCAATTTCTCAGCGGTAGCTGCGTCAACCATTCCGGCTCGTCTAGAAGAGGAAATATATCGATAAAATAGAGTGACAAAATTGGGTGGTGCTAACACAGTTTTTTTCAAAAATTGTGAAACTGGGAATTTGGAAATTAGTAAGGAAACCGTGATGGAGTCAAGATTTGTAAATCTCAATTAAAGTGTAAAAAAATTTATAAAGTAAATTACTAAAGAGAAGAGGGTGAGACTCAACAAGAGATGAGAGAGAGAGAGATGTGAACAGAACAAGAGAAAAACTCCGACTGAGAAAATTCTGTTAGAGTTTGGGATAGATGTGCAACTCCCTCCTGGCCAACAGCCAACTTCCCCTAGTTTTGTCCGAGCCTTTTGCATCCAAGCTTAAAATACACACAAATACATAGAAGCAGAGCATGCAGACGCATATCAGACGCGGAGACACTCGCTCACTCTCACTAAAATTCTAAAAGTCATATATGTTCTAACACATAGTCATGTGTTGGTATGTCTAAAATATCTATCCTTTACTTAAATACGAAGGATAGATATTTGCTGCTACCAAGAGCAAGTCTCAGAATGAGAGTTAGAGGAGAATCCCCGTTTTGTTTGAATCGACGCCAAAGGTAGACCTTGACAATGAGCTAAATTTGTACATACAAACTCAAAATCCAGTGGATGCTACAATGCAATACTTAACCATAAGACTAACTACTATTTACTTACACTTGACAGGACAGAAAAGAGTGAAATAAACTGTAATAATGCCTTCCTTTCCGTCTTTACACACCGTGTACATGACAAAAAAAATTAAACATGCTTATATATAAATGTACTGGTGATATAGGAACCACGTTTTGAAACCTCAATGTTAAAATGAATGCCCTCTAATTGAACTTGTAAAAAAAGAAATTGTCTACCTACATATTCATATATATATTTAATTATAAATATTATATGTATTCGCAAGCAATTTGCACCTCGTCGATTATTCTTTCTAGTATAAATGGAGGAGGAGAAGTCTTAATTTTTTTTGAATAATGTACGTATGTTACGTATTTACGTATACGTGAGAGAGAGAGAATTTGAAAAACGAGAAAAAATAATAAGATGTAAACTCAACTCTCACCTCAAGTAGTACTGATACCCGAAAAATGCATGGAAAAGAGAAAACATGACGCACAGAGACCAACTTGAATACTAAAACCAAGTTGAGTCCAACTAAATACCATGTAGAGTACGTATTCATATTGAAATAAAAATTTGAGATTGGGCAACTCTGTTCAGAGACAGATCGATACCCGCCTTGACCTCCATGTGAAAATCCAAGTTCCCAATCCTTGGATCGATATTGTTGAGTAACACTACTGCAAAAGGAACATTCAAGAGAGAGAGAGAGAATTGCATCAGATCAACCCATTTCAAACTCTGTGTCCCATAAATATAAATACTACTAAATTATACAAGAAGCTAGACTAAACTGGATCACGACCATCCTATACCATGTCCTATGGGAGGAGGTTTTTTATAATTTGATGAGCATTTATTTTACTACTACTACTTTACTACTACGAGCATTTCTTTGTAGGTGGATCCTATTACATAACAATAATACACAGAGTATGTGCTCATAAAAAACTAATACTATTATTCGACTAGGTATTTTAGTATAGGTGGTATATTCCAGTCAAAGTTTCGGTACGTATACAGGTACAAAGTTTCAATAATAGACAGGTACTACTTATTATCAAAAATAAAAAGTCAAATCGCTTTTTGTACTTTTCCTTCAAAGCACTTCCCATAGTTGTACTTGCCAACCGTATTTAAAATTATATAGATAAATAATTTACTGTTGAACTAGTACAAGTGTTTTAATAAGTAGATTCATGTAATACACGACAGCCTTTACTCAACCAGCGTTTCGGTACATAGAAAGTTTCTATGCTAGAATCTTCTATCGCTTCATTTTGTAAGCCATCTACTCCCTTCCTGTTTCATGGGCAAAGGTGATTGACAATTCATGTGACAGATACATTTCTATTGTTTTCTATCGATATTAGGACTGTATAAATGTTGACTCAACTCTGACCCCTCACCTGATGTTATACTAAAAAATGAAGAAATGTTCCTGTCGTGTGATGTAAACTGAAGGCTACGACAAATTGTAAAACATTTTTGATGGCAAAGAGCTTATACAAACATTGTCTGACCTCTGACCTATGAGACCAACTACTAGCATATTCTCATCCTACTTCTAAAAATCATACTGAGCATATAGACAACTGAAATAAATATTGAATCGTCACGCATGTACAATCGTAGATAGACATTTGATGTCAACAATATTATTAAGTAGACCAAAGGGAAAGGAAAGATTTATATTCTTTTCAAGTGAAAACTTTTCATCATAGTCAATTCGAGCTTTAGAGCTGGAATTGTCTTCAACGTCCAACTTGGCTTAGAAAACAGGTTAGCATTGAGAATTGTAATTAAAATTGCTATGTAGCTGCCTATAAATAATTCTTGTAAGAATAAAGTCTGTGATGTAGGTACGTATCGAGTCTTTCATGAATTTGTAACAAGTTTCAACGATTGTGCACTTCCACAACACAACAACGTATTCATGCATGTCATGTTGTGTACATAGACGTCATTTAATTTTAAGGCATTTAACTGGTATTTAACAGCATTAGGGTGGACTGACTAATACCTCATGTGTAATATTATAATATCCTGACGATATGACACTATTATTATGATAATCCTTCCTTAATATTTTATGCAAACACTATGTATGTTATTCTCACCATTCGAATTTGAGAATACCATAAAACGTAAACTCTTTAAAATATTGTAGAGTCATCCAAAAATTAAGTTGCTACTTATTTACTCATAATGAATCCATTTTGATAACTTTAGTGTCATGACTCATGAAGTAAAACTACATAGGTTATACAGACTCTAGTAAGTTCAAAACCTTGAAAACTACAAGCTAAATGTCAGTTCAGTATGAGCCATAGAATATGACTGACCCATGGCCAATACGATTACAAGGTTGAAACCTCTA